>OZ020615.1:34305866-34585321 GCA_963971575.1 Liopterus haemorrhoidalis
TAACTCTGTTGTACTCCTCCCGAGAGAGTTGTACTCCAGCGTTTTCCCTGACGGGACTCAAGTCTGCCAGGTTAAATCTCGTTGCTGCTCTTCGCGCTGCCTGGTAAAGAAACGCCCCTTTGCCACTAAATTCGTGCTCACTAACGAATTTTAATAGTGGGTCCTGACTTCTGAGGATACTGTTAGCTGTAACCAGGACGAGACGATCGTGCAAGCACTCCAGATTTAGTAATCCCCGACCCCCATTTTGACGAGGGAGGTAAATGCGCTGCACAGAAGATTTCGGGTGAAGACTTCGGTTGATGTTCATGATCTTTCTGGTTCTTCTGTCGAGATCCTTAAGATCATCAACATTCCATTTCATTACACCAAAAGTGTATGAAATTAATGGGACAGCAAGCATGTTTGTGGCAGCGATCTTGTTCTTGCCAGACAGACATGATCTCCATATCTGCCTAAGTCGTGCCATATACTTGCTGCGAAGGGCCTGCTTAATAAGAGTGACATCTTGGACACCTCTCTCACTGATGCCTAAAAATGTGTAAGACCCTTCGGCATTAAGATGTTTTATAATGCTCCCATCAACCAATTGAACGTCTTCACCGTTGTCTAAACCTTTTCCTCTGTATATATGAAAAACAGCGCATTTTTCCAACCCGAATTGCATACCTATCGCGGCAGTGTACTCAGCAACAGTATCTAAGGCGGTCTGCAGATTCCTCTCGTTCGAGGCGTAGAGCTTCAAATCATCCATGTAAAAAAGATGGGTAATTTTGTGTTACGCTTCGACGGGGGACCCGCCATGTAGCCACTGCCGCGCCTAAGCTCGATAGATAGAGGAAGAAGTGAGATGCAAAATAGTAGCGGGCTTAGGGAATCTCCCTGGAAAACCCCACGCTTGAAATATATCCACTCTGTCGACACTGCAGTTGATCCGCTTGGGACAACAAATTGTGTCTTCCAGAGGGACATAAGTTGCCCAATGCATCTCTCTATCTCCGGGTGGACTCGTAACATGCGCAATAATGTTAAAATGAGAGCGTGTGACGTAGTGTCATAAGCTTTTGCGTAGTCCACCCAAGCCATTGACAGGTTGCGTTTGAAATACGACGCGTCATGACAGACTGGTAATAAGGTTTTCTTTGCAACCTGCTTGGCCCCTCTTCGATCCCCTCTGTTCGTAGATGTCTGACCAAACAGAGGCAATGGAGCTCAGTACCCGCTCGTTTAATACGCTGGTGAAGATCTTATACAGCGTATTGAGACAAGTAATAGGTCTGTAGTTCTTCGGGTTGGTTAAATCACCTTTTTTGGGGATTAATACTGTACGCCCCTCTGGTAACCAAGATGGTATTGGTATTTCTCCACGGATAAAAGAAGTAAAATTTCGTGCAAGATGGCCGTGCACGCTTGTGAATGACTTCCACCAGAAAGCAATAATACCATCAACTCCTGGTGCAGCGAAATTGCGCGCTTTCGAAATAGCACGTGTAACTTCTTCCGTGGTAACAGGGGGGCATGCCTGAGGATCTGTCAGGTGTTGTGAACAGAATTCCTCAAATCTCTCCAAAACTGGAGTGTCCTGCACGATCGCCTCGTGTTCATAAAGTTCCCTCCAGAAAGTCTCTGTCCTGTCGACTGATAATGACGGTTCAGAAACCTCAGGTTTGGCCATGAAAAGGCGTGACGGGCTCGTGAGGAACATAGTATTTTCCTCCATGGTCCTAACCCGGTTGACCAGTTTCTTTCTTGCCAGGGCTAGTGCTCTCAATTTGTCCACCGCTTTCTGCTTTAGCAGAGAGAGAGTGGACAAATTCAGTGTGTGATGCTTTATGCGCAATTGATATAATATGCGCTTAGTATTCGCACTTAGCGGCTTAATACTTCGTAAAGCATCAATACCACACTGAATATGAGAAGCTTCCTGACGTGAACGCGTCATTTTCTTCTCTAATTGCTGTATACGCAGTTTGCCGTTAAAAGCCTTAGCCCGCTTTGGCGTCAGCACAGCTGCTGCAGCGTATACAGCACAGTCGATATCCCAGAGACTACTCTGAGGGGAAATTTGCTTGTCAATAAGTTCATGAAGTCGCGTGAGGTCATCAGCACGAACTTTGAACTTATTGTGTCCGAGTCGGGTACGTTCAGAATGAGGCGAGAGAAGGGCTAGAAAATCCTCGCGGAGATTTTTTTCCGGTGAAGAGGATGTTATTCCTGCATAAACTGGGGACGACCCAGTGGCTATCTGCCCACCTTCCGTTGGTGGGCTTGCAGGTGTCGATGGCTGTACCGGTATTTGGGACAACCTTCTCGACTCTCTTCGTCTCGATCGCCTCATCCTGCGTCGCAGGCGTGCTACTTGGTCGCGCAGATTTTGTTGCGTCATGAAGTCCAGCTCAGGATGATTTTCACACCATTGTGAGTGGACTCTGACCATGTAGCCCCTGCGATGGGGTGACGCTGCCTCGTAAACCTGAAGCAGGTCTTCCTGCTCCTCGGGTGTCCACCTGTGGCGGGCCCGGCTAGCGGGATTGTAGCTTCGCCCAACTGTTTGTGGGTCCCCATCCGAGAAGGACCCGTTGTGGGAAGCTCTATGGTTTCTTATATTTTCCTGAACCATTTGTACGTTTCATGGGAAGGTTGGCCCCATGAAACGGTGGCAGGATTCATCGACCAGATGATAGGGTCGACGTTACCCCCAATTGGTTCCTGCCGTGGTAACAGTGTGGTAGCGATCCGGGGGGAAAGGGCGCTAAGCCTTTTCGGTGAAAAGACCGCCGTACCCCGATTATTATTATTATTATTATTCAGGATACGTGGGATCATCAGGCCCAAAAGCTCGATATGGTCAGATGTTGCGACCATTGCGAACTTTCCTTGCGTGATTCAGGGTTCGCGGGATCATCAGGCCCGAAAGCTTAGCAAATAGCCAGGTGTTATGGCCATTTAGAACTTCCCCTGCGAATTTATTATTATTATTATTATTATTATTATTATTATTATTATTATTATTATTATTATTATTATTATTATTTTAATAGATGTAGGTATTCAATTTCACTGTCCTACACGCTTACTGCTTGTATTTACTATAGGTATTAGATCGTAAGTTTTTTTTATATTTATTCGAGTCAGCGATTTTAATACGTAACAGTGTATCGTGTACTTGTTTAGTAAGTTCCTCAGTTGCACAGTTAAATGGATATTAAGACCCGACGCTTAAATAAATCTAACTTCATATTTGATTTGAAAACTCGTGTTTCGGGTGGACCAAAATCGATGAATCGTATTATTGCATCTTTCTGTTCATGCTAGTGCTATCAGAAATCAAGCTTAGCACAAAACAAACCGTTTCAAAAAAAAAAAAAAAACGGTTTCAAATATCCGACCCTAGACCCGGGTATTTTCAACAAGGTATCCAGAACTGCGTACCTGAAACCAACTATCCGAATTAGAGATGGGTCGTTCATGAACGAACCGGCTCACTGAGCCGGCTCAGTACACTGACCGAAGTGACACGGTTCACCAAATTGAAATGAGCCGGCTCACGGCTCACTGTATAGTTTCAAGTTTCAAGGATACGATTGGTCGGGCGATTGTGAACAGTCACCGGAGTGATCCGGATCTGGATCGATGTCATGTTGAACTTCGCGAGAACTTGGCTTGTAATGTATTATCATAAAGTGTATTTTGTCATCAATTTGTAGGGCACTTTATTTGAAACTAATAGGGTTAGTCTGTATTTTCTTACAACCATACTATATAAAAATATTAAAAATATTGCCCAAATCCCAGATGTCCGATTTATAAGGGCAATAAACATCGCCATAAACTTAACACATCTGGTTTAAAATACAGTAGCTACATAAAGTGAATTGCTTGTTTCAAAAATGTTAGATAAGAGTCGGGGCTAAGCGACGTTCTACCTACGACCGGACGACCGGCAACTGACTGACCTGTGTCTCGGGATCATGTTTAAAAGAACCGGCTCTAAGCAAGAGTCGGCTCTAAGCGACGTTCTACCTCTAAGCTCTAAGCGACGTTCTACCGAACGACCGACCGACCTGTGACTCGGGATCATGTTTACAAGAACCGGCTCTGAGCAAGAGTCGGTTCTAAGCGACGTTCTACCTACGACCGAACGACCGAACGACCGACCGACCTGCGTCTCGGGATCATGTTTACAGTTCATATATTGCAAGAATCGGCTCTAAGCAAGAGCCGGCTGTAAACGACGTTCTACCTACGACCGAACAACCGACCGACCTGTGTCTCGGGATCATATTTACAGTTTATATATTGCAAGAACCGGCTCTAAGCGACGTTCTACCTACGAACTAACGACCGTCCTGTGTTTCGGAGACATGTTTACTTAACCGGATCACTGAGCCGGATCAATGAACCGGCTCAACAAACTGAACGACCTCCACTGATCCGGTTCCGCAAACTGAGCCGAAATTCCCATCTCTAATCCGAATCTGGTTATCCGAAATTCGGTATTTGAAATCGAGTAACCAGAATCATCTATCGAAAACCGGGTATTCATAACTATTTTAGTTCCCAGTAGTTTAATATTATAAACTATCTTAAAGAAGTTATTATTAATTTGGAAGTTGGTCGTCTTTTCATAACACGGTCTATAAACAAAGGAGTACTTCGTCTTTAACTGTCTGTCCCATAACTATGGGAGCCCCAGTCGCAGGAGGCCCATGTCATTTAGGAGACAAACGTATTCCTAAATGTCCTTTGTTTGGTCGTTTAGTCCCGTAGTACCCTTAGACAAAGACAACATAGTGGTGTAAGAGAGGCAATTTTGGTGCTGTTTCAGAAATAAAATTTCATAAATAAATTTAGTATAATCATTCAATTAGAGTAAAATATTGAAAATGTTATATGATAAAAAAATAATCCTTTTCTTAGAAAGGGCATTTAAGATAAGGGTAGACTTGTTTATTATTGTAACTTGAGACATTTGTAAACTTAACATGAAAAGTGAATCGTAAATTCTTAACAGATAACTAATATGTCAAAAATATATGCCGACCATATGCACATAAATAATAAATAATCTTTGTCTGAAATATAAATATTATATTTGGGTTATTTTCTAATGGGATACTTATCTGAGCTATCACGAATAAATTGTGGTACGTGTTTTTTAAGACAGTTCAAGAGGGTGTTAAATGATATTTAACAGTTGGGCAATGTAAGCCGCTCAGGACAGTCATCAGAGTAGTTGACTCTAAGGAGTGAAGAAGTCATATTTAAAGGGAGTTGGTTTTGAATAGCAATGGGGTAAAGACGTATTAGGGGAGTAGAGTTTGTTCATCATGGGTTAGAGATAATTAGAGTGTTGGGTCGCGTAACAAGTAATTCCGTATGAATGTTAGTGTAGTGCCCATCGAAAGAGATGGAGAGACATGTGAGAGACAATTGGTTATTTGGTCCAGTGGTTAAATTAGTGTGTGGTGTAAAGTGTGTCTAGTATATGTGAATGTGTGTCTCACTTGGATAAGCTGTTAACAACGTAAATATTGTAAATATTAAATCCCGTTACGTAATTAAAGTAGGTTAGTTAAAATGTCGAGTTTATTTCAAAAACCCTTAACTCCTTCCCAAGAATCATAGCAACCAGCTAGCGGACCTAAAAGGGGGGTCCAGACTTGATCCGCTCACAAGTTTGGATACTCATAATGTGACGGAGACCTAGACTTTGAGGGATTAGAGTAAGTACAAATGAAGTATGTCAATATTATATTCAAATTAATCCGCCTACCGTGATATTTCATATTTTATATACGTAGGCTCCCCACAGTGGAGGCCAAAAAAAATTTTACAGTGGGAGCAACAAATGAAGTTACGCCACTGACTGATGTGGAGTCCTACTTTTTCCTAATTTTATTTTTCAATTTAGCTCAGTAATATAAAGAAAAAGGGCGAATAAGACAAAAAAACTACACTGCTGACAGTAAAAGAAAAAGAAGAAAAAAAGGTGTAGATGTGGTGGACAGTACAGTACAATTTTGTTTAATATATTAAATAGTAGACAGTTTAACGTTGTGAAACTCACTTATAGAGAAGAGATTGTTAAATGAAAACTTTGTGTGGTATTTCAGATAATCTTTTATTAATGTACTGACCACAGTTTTGGGCTCTCACCATTGTAAAAATTATAATGAATTACATATTACCACTTATATATACAAAAAAAGTAAGCAAAAAAAAGAAAAATAGGAAAATAGGTTATGCAGGTAAAACTTCTAAATTACGCTAAGATGTTAAAAGTTAATCTTATTAAAGGGGTGTTATGCCGGTCAGTTGTTTCATTAAAGCTGCTCTTAAATTAATAGACTATAGACTATATCTTGTACTCTGTTGATTGTCACTAACAAGTTTGACATATGTTAAGACGTGCAACCGTTCAGACCTCTATATTTAATACGTTGTTCGTTGTCGATAGTGCATAATTTTCTAAACTTATAGCTAGTGAGTTGTTTTAATGAGACAGACATATAAACACATTGGCTGTCTCAGTCCATCGGAGAAACCGTACATATTGTCTGCCTTTACATAACCTAACAAAAAGGCATCATTAATAAATCTAGCTCAAAATTACAAGGACGAACAGTAAATATGATCAATTTAGGTAATTAGGTTAGGTTTAGTAAAAATCTAGGACAGAAGAATTATGAAAACGATAATAAATAATAAACATTTTACGAAGCCACCGTAGTTGGTTTAAAGGCACACAGATGTCGAACTATTCCTAACTCACTAATTTCCAAGAGCTGTGAACGCAAAGTCAAACGTTAAAACAATGTATTAAACATTTCTACAACGTATAGTCCACAGATTATTAATTTAAAGAGCTCGGAATGCAGCTTAAGAATATTAGTTTTGTTCTTGTGTTTCTTGATTTCGTGGGCTTCCTGTAACTTCAGCTTAAAGCTTTTTCTGTTCACGTGAAGAAGTTTTGGTTCAATAGAGGCTATATGCTTTAGTTAAAAATCGTTTCCTTTCCGCTCTGTTGTTTGCTCTTGCCATCCAGTTATGTGCTGCATGCCTTTGGATGTTATCGGTCCACCTAGTTTGAGATCTACCTATGGGTCCCTTTTTCGGTCTTGGTCTCTACTCCATTAATTTTATGATCCAATGGTTATCTGTAGTTCTGATTATGCCCAGCTTCATTTTAGTTGACACAGCTACGGGTATTACAGCTGTAATACCCGTAGTTCGTAAGGTTTTGTAATGTACAGTTTTGCTGTAACGTAAATGATAAGGGAGATATCAATTTCAAGTAGAACAGAAAATAATCGTTTCTTTATTCTAAGAACTCTTTTATATGTATTTTCAATGTTATGAGTTACTTCGTTTATAGGTAATTCTCCGTATAGCTACCCAAATATATCTCTTATTAAAAACTGCATTGAAAATGTTTAATATAAAGTAAATAATAGAGAGATATTTCAAGATTTTAGTTTAAGGGTCTCACAGTTACTCCCCAAATATTCATCCAATCGAAAAAAAGGCTTTTTGGGTAACCACATGGCTGATAACGCTAAATCTTTAGTAGAAAATTTATTAAAAACGTATCAAATACTGGGTTGCTGAATGTCTTTAAAGATACATTTCTTGCATTCCCATTTCGACTTTTTCCCTACAAATCTTGGAAAAGTGAGTGACGAACAAGGAGAACGTTTCCATCAGGACATAAAAAGGTTAGAGGAACGTTACTATCGAAAATGGAATTCAAAATTGTTGGGAGATTATTGCTGGTTGATGCTACGGAAGGAGTCGTCAAGCCATAAGAGAAAATCCTAAATTTGACGTTTGTTTTTATTTTTATTGTTCGTGGTTAGCTAAAATATGATAAACTATATCTCACAAATAGTTCATTTTCTTCATTTCATAATATTATACTGCCGAATAAACTTAATAAAAAGAAATAACGTATTTGATAAATAACTAATCAGTGTATTTATTAATTTATGATACCTGGCCATAACAAAAAAAACTGTACGTGTTAGGAAAATTTTAAGGTCCTTTTCGTTTTCAGCGGGTCAGTATTATACAAAAATAGTTAATTTTATCCATGTTAGAAAAAAAGTTTTTATTTGTCTTGCTGATGTTTTTATTATTAGTACTTGTCTATTTTGTGAGTGTAACTTGTAATATATAATTCATTACAACTTTCACAATAGCGAGAGCCGAAACTGCGGTCAGTACATTATTAGAATATTCTGTGAAACTTAATACAATGTTTTCATTTAACAGCATCTTATCTACAATTCTGTTGTTCTTTCGCTGCCGCATAACATGAAACACTTCCATATGAATATTAAATAGGAAACGCATGCTCGTAAGGCTGAAGCTGGTACACTTTACAGGAGTTTAGAATATTATGAATTCAGCTCATATTAACTTATATGGAATACATACTATGTCATTCGTCCTTCTCATTCTCTCTTCCTTTCTAGTTCTTATCTTATTAGTCTTTCTCTTTATATCTTTTACCTTCACCAAATTAGTAGACATTTAAAACTTTTATATATTGAAAATTATTTGATTCAGTTCAGACTAAAATTATAAAAATTTAACATCTGTTACAGTGTTGAAATTATTATTTTTTTACTAAAGCCAGTTTCATAGTATAAAATAGAATTTAATTTTATCAAAGTTATGAACAGTTGTACAAAACGTACTCGTTAAACAAAGGATTTAATTATTAAGCTTCTATTTTTTTCTATCGAAATTACTGACGAAATTAGTTTAACTTCATCGTTGTTAGTATAAATAAATCGATAAATTTAATTTGAAAAAAAACAATAAATTTTAAAATACCTTTAATCTACATCAAGCAACAGGATATATATATTAAGGGTGCGCACAACCGTTCAATTTATTATACAAGACTAACAACCTGAAATAAAATTAGTAACAATCTATATATTAAAATTTTCAGCGAATTTTTATCTATCTAATAGGATATTTTTAATTGTAAAAAGAACTGTCATGTAATTGTAAATAAACAAATTGCGTTATAGACGCCATCCTGTAAACCATTCGACGCATATTTGTGTACCATGCGGCAAATTGTAGCTAAAGCTCCATTCTACAAATATGTTTGGAGATAATTTGTTCTATTGTGAAAATTACTTACAGTTACTGTACTTGGTAATCTACTTTTGCCGCCAACTAGAATCTGCCGCGGTTTTTAATATAGGTGCTGGGGGTAAAAATTATTTATTTTATGTAAAGAACACTTGTACCAAGAGGTATTTCATTATCATCAAGTATCATATTTTTCGACGAAGGCTCTAAACCATAAACAATCATGTCGAAAATTTTTTTGACGTATTATTGGAACATTTCTACACAAAACTATATAAAAATTATTTGAAACCCAGAAATATATTTAAAAAATTACAGAACATTGTTGTGTGATAGCTATTATTAAGTTATTGAGCAATAACATTTTTACAATAATTTTTTCTACAATCAAAAATATCCTATTAGATAGATAAAAATTCTGTGCAAAATTTGATGTATAGATTGTCACTAATTTTATTTCAGATTGTTAGTTTTGTATAAGAAACTAATAATCTCTGGGGGTTGAGTGTAGCGTTAAATTACAAATAGACAACAATCGTTTCGCTATATGTACCGACTCACTTGACGTAATTAACGAAATAGTAAATATAAACAACAAACACAATAGTACACATCAAACACATGCACTAATACACGATTTAAAAGATATGAAAACGGCACAATATCATTACCATAATAGATGTCGAATCAAGTAGTCCGTATTACGTCATTTTACGTTATGGAGGTATAACAAACTGTTCAAGACATATACCGCAGTGTTAATTATACGATTTTCAAATCATAATTATTTAAATTGACTCCCTAAATATCCACACACGTGCCCTGCGTTGCTAAGGTCTCGGGTTCGGATCCTGTTCAGACATGGCATTTTCATTACAAAAATGAGTACTGTCCTGGCTAATTGCCTAAGTTGCAAAGGCCATAAACCTTGAAATAAAAAAAAATGACTACAATATATGTTTGGACTAGGAATGACGACGGGTACCCGGGTACCCGCTACCCGACCCGTTAAGGTTGTACCCGGTTCCGAATTTAAATACCCGCTAGCCGTTATCTACCCATTACCCTTTAACTAATGGGTAACGAGTATCGGGTATTTAGCGGGTACCGGGTAATTAACGGGTATCAGATTACTAACGGGTAGAGGATACTTAGCGGGTAGCGGGTAATTAAAGGGTAGCAGATAATTAACGGGTAATTGTGTGAGGTATTTTGAGTATTTATTTATCTGTGACTATTTTGTTCCTGGTTGCAGTAGTAGGAATTAAGTATGCGTATTCCATAATGAACCTGTGCTTATTTTTAGGGATTTTTAGATAAGACCACCAAAAAACCCTTATAAACTCACTCATATGTCTGTCTGGCTGTACGGACGAAATTGTAGCCAAACGGCTTAAGACAGAAAATTGAAATTTGGCATGCTTATATAACTCTTTAACCCCACATATAGGAAAAATACTAAGAGTTCAAAAACCACATCACGAAATAAATATAAACAAATAATGAAAAAATAAATATTTTTTATGATATTTTTGCTAAATATATGCCAAAAAACCTTTTGTCCCCCACCCTATCTTCCAGAGAGGTTGATGGTGTTGGGGTGTTGGGGAAAAAATTTATTGTGTAGTATCAAAAGGAAGCTCTTAAGACATAGAGAACGGAACGAAAAGTTGTTTTTTAAAATTTGTTTCTTATAACACTACTTTGTCCAAAAATCTGAAAAAATTATAGGTAATACATTGATCTGAGCCGGAAACGTACGAGAGGAATTAATAATTTTTTTAATTAATGGCTAAATTATGGCTTATTATTTAAATTTAGTTCAAAAAAAATTAATGGAAGCTCAAATTACGAATAAAAATGTTCAAAAAATATTTATTAAAAAATTATTTTAGACATCCAGCATTCTGTTGGCTTCTTACATTTATTAAATGCCTACAAAACCCTGAAATATGTGAAAATTCACTTTTCAAATCAATTTTGCTATACTTATTTTTTATTTTTATATATTAACGGGTAGCTGGTAATTAACGGGTAACGTGTATTTATCGGATAGCGGGTAATTATCTGGTAGCGGGTAATTAACGGGTAACGTGTATTTATCGGATAGCGGGTAATTATCTGGTAGCGGGTAACTAAGGGGTAACGTGTATTTATCGGATAGCGGGTAATTATCTGGTAGCGGGTAATTAACGGGTAACGGGTAGTGGATAATATCTGGGTAATTGTTGCGGGTACCCGGTTCCATAAAATTCTAGTTCTCGTCATTCCTAGTTTGGTCAACGGACACAGCCATCTTATGGCTTGCCTCCGCATTGTTGCAGCGGGATATGTGATTCATTTGTTTAGATTGTTTCATATTGTCATGTAGTGTTGCTCAATAAATAAATTTAACAGATGTGCTGTTCTGGCAATTTTTAAGTTTATATACAGTGTTTACCGGGTCCTGGAACCCTTATTCGTGTTTTTTATTCATCTAATAAAAAGTCACAGCACCGCATATAATCTCCGGTGTTCGGAGTGCATTTTAAAAAGGTCCTAGCACCTCAGCTGTTCTTCGCTCTTACTTCAGCCGCAATAAAAGATAAGTATTAGCTAAGTCTTCCTGCAGCATCTAATCCTTATCCTTTTAGAAGCGCTAAACAGCCGTCACGTCTCCACGTGATAATTATTACCAGACAGACATAAACATCATCGGAACATCCTAGTAGTTGCTGCGGCGCACCAAGATCAACCACCAGCACCGATCCTTCCATCCATCCAGTCCATTCGCTCTGTGCCCGGCGATTATCCAAAAGGGCACTGGTCCTTCGAGGTGGCCGACCGAATGTCTAGCCGGTGCGGGCGCACCATTTGGTCACACGGGCCATATCACTCACCGTCCCCACAGTATATATTACAAACAATAAATAAATAAATAAATAAAATCTGATACACATACTCAATTAAAGAAACCTTGCACGAACAAAAACAAATAAATAGGATAAAAGTCTGTTCGAAAAATTTAACAGACACAGGTTGGTGATAACGGACTGAAAAGGCGGAATTGCCATCGAATATCACACAAAATAATAAAACACATTGAAATAAGATGCAAGACTTCACTCATTAAGCTCGATTCCTTAAGGAAGATTATCAACCTGTCCATGAGTATTATTTTTTGTATGTATAGCTAAGATTTTTTAGATTTTAAAATATTTAAAAAATAATATTTTATTTTTAATAGTTGCGAACTGAGTTATTCACACCACTCTACACTGTAAAATATTACTTATTCTAATGAAGACTTGAATACGAAGCAAATGTAGAAAAAAAAAAAAAAAAACGCTGGGATGTTTGGCAAATTATTTAAATATTGTTTGAAAAAATTAAATGGAAGCTCTTAGTTGTCAAATAAGTAACGAATAAATGTGATTATCAAAAAGACTGTTGATTTTGATTTGCATCCAGTATTATGTTAGCTTCTTACACTTATTAAATACCTACAAAACCCTGAAATGTGTGAAAATTCACACTTCAACTTTTTTTTTCTATCCCTTTTTGTAGTTTAAAAATGAGGCCCTTTTTTAAATCATCACTTATAGTTTCATATCTTCAACTGTCTAATAAAATAAAATGAAAAATTGAATGTTTTGACTTGGGGCGCCGCGGGATAATTTTTATACATAAGGGCGCCCGGAACCAAAAAAGTTTGAGAACCACTGGTTTATAAAACCCAATACTAGAAGTTTATTTAAAACTTATAAATGACAAAAATAGTACTAAAAATTATACACAAAACCTACAGAATACTTAACCTATAAAAAGTCGAATATAAAATACTATTTGTGAAACAGTTAAATATTTCATAAAATTTTAACTGGTCTGGTTCTTTATTATTGAGATAAGATAATTACAAAAAAAAAATAAATATTTAAAACAATAACAGTACGAACTAAAAAAAGAAAAAATAAGAAATTTGAACATAAAAAAAAATAATTCTGAAAAACCTAATGAGCAAAACATTTCGCGACCCAAGGTTTGGGAATCACTGCCATAGAGACAGGGTTGCCCTTGAATCCTGGGGCAAAACTTGCGCGGCCCGTCAAAAATATTTTTTTTAATGAGGATTAGGTGTTACGTCTCAATGTACTGCAACGCACGGATTTCGCAGAGGAGTCGGCAGAAAAATTACCGACTCCGACTCCGAATCCAACTCTCAACTCTGACTTTGACTCCGACTCCGACTCCTATTCTGACTCCGCTTCCGCCTCCGATCCCGACCCCGACTCCACTTCCGATTGCGACTCCGACTCCGACTCCGACTCCGCCTTCGACTCCGACTCCGACTCTGACTCCGACTCCGACTCCGTTTCTGACTCCGACTCCGACTTCGACTCCTTTCACTCGTAAATCGTAAAGTCTATTCCAAATGTTTATTGAAACTAAATGTATTTTTTATTTTCTTAAGTTATCACTTAAGCTCCCTTTTTTACGATGGAAGTGGGCTTTTGTTAAACAAAATGGTAAAAAGCCTCATACAATCATTCAATTTCAATATCTAGTACCGCTGAAACTAAAGAAACAGATTATACTTACATAAAATCTTGGGTTGAGGCGAGCTGTTTTTATAAATAAGTTTTTTTCATTTCATCTTGACTTTTTGTGTCAATTTTAATACAAATTTTCGAATATATTAGTTTTCATAATTTTTTATTGTATTTTACATAATTTATTTTTTATAATATGTCACTGTATCCTTTTGACATTTAGATTTTGGTGGCCAACATGAAATAATCACGAAGCTCGTAACTTGAGAAACTAAAAATCCAGTTTAATTCCGCTTAAACATAATTAAAAGAGTATACATAAAAAGATAAAATGGATGAGTAAAAACAAATATCTTGACTGCATCGTATTAATCTGTTAATACGAGCAGTATTAATCAAATTTTAAACTGGAAAGCATGAAGGAAACGGTTGAAACCGGTATTAAATATTTTAATTTCATTTTTGTTCTTGAACAGAGAACAAAATGTCGTTCGTGTGTCCGTGCTTTTAAAAAATTCTGGTAATATGTTTATTTTGCTTTCGTTTTCGGTTTGTTCTCATCCTTGATAAAAATTGAATTAAACAGTCGAAAGTCGATAACTTTTTCCGACTCCCGACTCCGACTCCTCCAAAAAGCTTCGACTCCCGACTCTCGACTCCGACTCGGACTCCCCATCCCTGGTCTCACGTTCCGTTTAAATGCAGATAATAGAGTCTTCGTCACAATCAAATACCAAAAATATATTATTTCACTGGCTTCACTGATGCTCAGATGCATAAGATGTCGATTTGTGTTCTTTGTCCCTTTTGAGCATCCTAGCGTTTCCCGGTCTTCTAACGTCCCCCATCCCTCCATCTTGCAATCCAATGCCACCCTTGGGTATTCTATCACTCATAAGGGCGTACCCTATTTCAAAATCACTGCTATATATGCTAGCTTATAGCATAAAAAATAAATTATCAATCAACCTGTAACACAGAACTCGATATCGAATAAAAATTCAAACGGTGTCGCTTAAGGGAGGCAAAATGAAATATGTTGTTCAAGGTTAATATGGGGCAGCAAATAGAGATTATGGATAAAATTTTATTTTATGCGAGCTCTTTTAACATGTGCTATTACGATAATGCGACTAAAGTAAAAAAATTGCCCAAAAATGTTTTCAGACATGCAGCTTTAGGATTCTCTGTGGGCCTTTTTCATTAACCAAACACAAACAAAAAGTGTGCAAATTCTCACTTCACATCACTTTTTAATAATCTCTATCTGTCAGCTGACCATTCATGTTAAAACTCACCTGTATAAAATATTTATAAATCAAAATTTCCTTGAATGTGTTTTATCAGGGGTAGAATGTTGGAGTTGTTATCGCTGCGTTTATCGGTTGTTTACCCTACGAACTAGAGGACTTAACTATCTATGTCTGAGGAAATTCTATAAGCAACACACAAACAATTCTGCAAGATACACTAAACAACCTACAACCAAGGGCTAATAATACAGGGTATATTAAAATTAAAATAGAAGCAGTTCATTTTACAATACACAAAATAGCTAAAACCCACATCTAAAATTTAACAGTTTAGCAATAAAATTCATAACTAACAAAAAATTTCTCGGTGACATATTCGACTAAAAACTTTCCTGGTAGCCATATCGAATATTTGAAAGTCTTCTTAAGGAATGAAGAATTCTTAGAGAATGAATATTATTTAAACAACGGGCGATTATGAGTGGGTGCGAACAGAAAAACTAAATTAGGCATCTACAAAGATAATTCGTTCAAATATTTGATTATGCTATTATAATCTACGAGACAGCTTCTTCGTCTCTTTTGATAAAGTTTAACAGCATACACAATCAAGTAATAAGAACAGTAACAGGAGCATCCAGAACCAGCACAGTTCATAGTATACTAGGCTTATCGTAGGAGGTGATTTTAATGTAAAAGATTAGTCTGATGCGCAATCTTTTCAAAGATTTTTGAAAAATTCTGTTTAAGCAATTACTAGAACATCTTGATAAGTATGATTTACTAAACAAGAGTCAGTTTGGTTTTAGAGGAGGCAAATCAACAACTACTGCCTTACTGGAGTTTATGGACTTTGTAACAAATTGATTTGACAATGGACTGTATAATACTGCCACTTTCTTCAATTTAACAAAGGCGTTTGTTGTATGCCACATGATTTACTAATAAAAAAAATTTCTTGTTATAACATTAGTCCAAACAGCTGTCACCTGCTAAACTCCTTTCTAACAGGCCGGAAGTAATTTGTCTGGACTAATAATAAAAAATCTGATGAACAAAAAATCGATTTTGGTGTGCCACAAGGTTCAATATTAGGTCCATTGTTGTTTCTGTTTTAAATAAATGATTTGCCGTTTTTCATGAAAAAGGACAACACAAAAACAATTCAATATGCAGACGATACCACGCTACTTAATCAGTCCGCAGACTTTCAGGACATGAAAATAACCAATAACATCTTAATGAAAGCTGCGCAAGATTGGTTTTTGGCCAACTGACTAAGTCTAAATGAATTGAAAACCCAGCAGCTCTTATTTTCTGTAAGGCCAACACCAGAAAATAATAGCCAAGATCCTGTGACCTTTTTAGGAGTCACCATTGGCGTTAACCTAAACACTCTACACATACCCAGCGAATTTTTCGCCTAAAACAGCGATTTATTAGAGTAATTTGTGGTCTGAAGTACAGACAAGATTGCCGACAGCATTTTATAATTTTGGGACTATTGACATTACCGTCACTATATATATATATTGTACTGACTGATACATATGCATATAAACAAAGATAACTTCACATGCCAGGAACACATTCATAGCTATGGAACAAGAGGTAGACACCTAATAAGGCCATCATTTATTAGAGTCAATAGTGCAATATACTCTATTAACTACTTTTGCATTCAGTTCTACAATGTCTTACCTGAAACCATTAAATGTTTGCCACTTAACTCCTTTAAAAAAAGATTAAAATATTTCTTAATAATAAAGCATTCTATAGCTATGAAGAATTGATTACAGGTGATATGAATATGCTTTTAAATCCAAATGAAATCTGACTTGTTTTTGTTTTCATTTTATTTATCTCTGTTATTACTACTTGCAAATTTGTCAAAATTATAAAGTTCTTGTCCTAGTATTTCATTTTTATTATGTATTTTTATTACTGTGACTTTAACTAATATTTTAATCTGTTAATGATGTATTGTATTTTTCAGTTTTATAACTTTTGACTTGTGTAAGCATGTTGTCATGTATTTAATACGAATAAATATATTATTATTGTTATGGGGTTTCTCAGGTCTTGACAAGCGTCCACTAACCGCAACCTTCAGCAACCTTTTGAGCCGCGTCATACTAGTATTATTATACTCTACGAACCGGGTAAAACTACTCTAGAAGAGCGTAGAGCAAAACCACTATTAATGTATGTAATTACCTATGCCACCAAACCATTCACTTCAGCATATACCTCTCTATACAAACCAAGACCACAAATAATACAGTCCCTAAAAATGAAACGCCGATAAAAAAAAAATACATACCACCTCTTCCGCAACACCAACTTTCAGTTACTTACACATATTGAGAAAACCTTGCATAAAACGATATTCCTGAGGACACTGCATAAGTCAACCTTCAACATCAACCCATTCAAGATGGACAGAATCCAATAATCAAATAACCAATTCGACAAATAATTCAACAATATCTGCCATAATCTCTAACTTTGTACTACTAAACCGATGCTGTCAAGAACCTTCAGCTAATCGTCATAGTCCAAAGAAAGTAAGAAAAAAAAAAAAACCTCACCAAAACCACAGTGCTACCAATTGCGTGTTTTAACACAACGGTTCAAAAGAAGTTTATACACCAGGTAATAGAAGTTCTACTCTCATCTCAGAGGACCAACACCCATTTGTACTTTGTTTAGACTCACTAGCGGCAATTAAAGAACTAGTGAATATCAAAAGCAAATACGCAAGCATCCAAGCCATATAAAACAGAATTAACACTATCCAAAAGGACATGCAAAATCATAACATTAAAATTTAGGTTATAAGCCATGAAGAATTTCCAGACAATGAAGCTGCAGAGCTTGTTGCTAAAGAGTCGCCAGTCGCACCACAAAGACCAATGGTAATCCTAGCACAAGATACGCTCAACACAAAAAATGTAAAATTTACAAGCACAGAGAGGAAAAATGGAGGAATATTGTGAATAAAAAACTGAGGGGAATAAAGTCAGAAAAGAACAAACAATACTAACAAGGCTAAGGATCGGACTCAAAAATGACACATGAACATATAATAACTAAAAAAGGCCCAAACATATGTTCCTTGTGGAACCCAAATTACAGCTGAACACATCATAATACCCCAGGACATATC
Source organism: Liopterus haemorrhoidalis (assembly GCA_963971575.1). Lineage (NCBI taxonomy): Eukaryota > Metazoa > Arthropoda > Insecta > Coleoptera > Dytiscidae > Liopterus > Liopterus haemorrhoidalis. The sequence continues at coordinate 34,323,929 of OZ020615.1, forward strand.
CTTAGGGTATGCCCCAGGACATACAACTTATAACTAAAATATAATATATCAAACAGCCTTCAGGAAGTACTTAAAGACGATCCAACTTCCAGGAGAAGCATCTTAAAATTCATAGCAACATATATCTAATCACTACCAAACCTACATTTCACTTATCAAATTAGTATAACTTAATTTTATATACCTATCAAATAGACAATAATTATAAAATGTAAAATAACTTGTATTTTCAATGTATAGAAGTCTCAAAGAATTGTTGATTGAGAACTTGTGGACAGTATGGTACATAAATCTCGGTTCACTTATCCATTAGTTTAGGTACATGTGAATTTGAAATACGCCGCCACATTCAGCACGTGTATGCAATGAGCGACCTGACTAAGATTTGAAAAGAGAAAATTGTATCTCGTCAATACCAGATGTGCACTGATAAACTCCCTAGTCTTCTCTATTTTGTTCTACGCTTCCGAAACATGGATAATCAGAACAGCAGATAAGCGTCGCATAGACGCTTTTGAAATGTAGTGTTGGTACCGCATGTTATGAATACTATGAATATCTGTCCATGGTGTACACATGTATTAGTTCTGGAAGAAATTAATTATACACAATGTCTTTCAAGTCTAATATATGTACGCATAATTTTCTTCGAGCATGTAACACGCCACAATAATTTGGTGAAACTTATCGTGTAGGGGAAACTAGAAGGTAACCGCCACGGCTGTTAATCATTTACTTGATAGACGGACCTTATAGCCAACCTCACAGGGACTAAACTAGTGACAGCTGTTAGAGATGCCGAAGACCGAGACGCTTGATGACGGGTGATGCGAAGAGTACTAAACAACGATGACATATAATCATAAGATCATTACAAGTCATTCGAGATGTTAGATGAAGGAGAGTATAGAAGATACTAACTTGAAGAAGCTGAAAACTTGGTTCAGTCATACTACATTAAGCGAAACTTCGTTCTCAGAAGTTAAAATTCTATGGCCAGAATAGGGATACGTTTGTACCTACATAATGAAAATGAAAGACTTTTTTTTTTAAGTAAAGCATTATTATATAGTCAATATTACATTTTATTTATTTATTCAGCGTATGGCATACAAGTACAAATTATGCGTACATTTATTAAAATATAGTAACATTACATATAATATTCATGATATAAAATATACAACTGTCATATTCTTACATCTAGGGTTTCAAGCCAATCTACTAGATCTGGTGTGACATGAAATAAGTCTTCTCTGGATCCTTGGTAGGCTCGGAGTGGGCAGTCGAAGATGATATGACTGATTGGTTTGATGCACCACAGTCACATTCCGGAGTTGGGTTTCCCATTTCGCTAAGGTATCCGCACATCTACCGTGGTTAGTGCGAATACAGTTAAGCGTAACCCATAGGTAGGGTGACCAGATTTCAGTGAAGGATAACCGGGACACAGGGAAAAAAAGGAAGGTCCTCACCTCCCAGATTCAAGTGTACACCAAAAAAAAAAAAAAGGTCCTCACCTCCCAAAATCAAGTGAAGAGCAAAAAAAAGGCCCTCACCTCCCAGATTCAAGTGAAGAGCAACAGAAAAAGGTCCTCACCTCCCAGATTCAAGTGACTAGCAAAAAAAAGGTCCTCACCTCCCAGTATCAAGTGAAGAGCAAAAAAAAGGTCTTTCTTTTCTTACAAATGCAGAATTATGTAAAAACCGGGACAACCGACCGTCCCGAAAACATTTTTCGGGACACCGGAACAATTGACCTTAAACCGGGACGGATGGTCACCCTACCCATAGGTGGCGGAGCATATTAAAGCCGAGAGGTTCTTCCTTTGGATTTAAAGGACGCCAATCTTCTGGACATTCATCCAGACACCGCAGATGTTGAAGCCCTTGCTTTCTATGAGCTTGGAAGTGGAAATAGGTGGCCGTCTTGATTTTAGACGGCAACGCTCATTTGCAAGGTCACTATGTATGGGAAGATGGGGGTTTGTGCTAATTTTACTACACTCCCTAGCCTATGCATTTTATTGGCGTAGATCCGATTGTTTATACTTTTTTCTCTTTCATTTAATAATTACCTATACGAATTTATTGCATTTAACACCTTAATAATCACTTCTTTCTAAATCAAGATCATTTTCACTAAAAAAAAATTAAACCTTTGCAATGTCATCCAGGTGCCATTTTAATCTTTGGTTGCTAACAATTTTTCGTTAGGAATTTCTTTCTTTTGTTTAATTTCATTTTCATTTTCATTGGCTGCACTGTTTACAAGTTTTGCTTAATCTTCCTCTGAAAAACCATTATCTTCCGCATTTAATAAATTTCTTACATCCCCTTCGTCAAATTTTCGAAACATATTGATTGATCTATCTGAAGAACTTCATTTCTAGTCTCAAAGTGGGGCTTGAAATTGCGGGCTTTGTTATATCGAGACTTCGTTACCAGAATTACCTTAACCAAGGTATGACTGTAGTTAAAGCGTCTCTAAATAAAGACTATCAAATATTCAGCAGTGTGCCTTTTTCATTTGCTAGACACAAACAAAAAGGGCGTAGATTCACACTTCACAACACTTTTTTTATAACCTGGATCTGTACAGGACAGCTGACCATACATATTTAAACTCACCTGTGTAATATTTATAAAACAAAATTTCATTGAATGTGCTTTATCAGGGGTAGAGTGGTGGTGGGGTTGTTATCGCCGCGCTGAAGAACATTTAACAGCGTGCCGGATGGGCTAGCGCTTAGTTTCCGCGGTTTAAGTTCATGATAAATGTACACCGACCAGAGACGTGCAACTGGATGAAATAAAGTACTTAGGGTACCATGATATATTTGATGACATGACCAAAAATATTCGACATCGTCAAAAAGTAAGGGGAAGATTGGTAAATCGAGTTTACTAAGTTCTTTGTTAACTAGAGCATGAGTTTTTTGCTACTTTCGAAAAGAAATAGCTATCGTTAGATTGAGAAGCAAAAAGGGGTTCGAAGTTGAGTTTAATAAAACCATATTTATAAGAATATTGTATGAAAGTTCATAGTTCGTGTTTTCTCTGTGAAATATGATGTCTGTTGAAAAAAGTTTATATGCTGTTTTCTGTCCATTTATGTTTAAGTTACAAATATTTAACAACGAAAATTAGGACAAGAAAAATCATAAGAAATATGTGGTTAAGAATTTCAGTTTTAATTGATTAAATAATTTTACCACTATTCAAAATAATAGTTATCACAAAGTTTTTTCATCGAATAATTTATTTTTTAATATAAATTAAAAGATAAATTATAAATTAGAAGACTGTTCGCGTTGCGCAGTACTTAGTTAGTGAGGAGAAGGGTAGCAACTTTACACTGTACAGCTGTCATTTGTGAGTTCAGTGCCTGGTTTCGCGAAATTATTTCGTTGAACATTTCTAGCGGTTTTTGTTTTATTTTTAATTAGATTATCTCTCCCCCGGAAATTTCTAATATGAACCTGATCGAAAAGTCGATATTTAAAAACGTTAGTGTGAATTTTGTTTTTAAGTTCTTCTTCTTCTTCTTCTTCTTCTTCTTCTATGTTTATTGGCTTGGATTTCCCATTCCGCCAGTGCTTAGCTGCATTATGAATTACAAATTTCTTCTTATTGCGCACAAGTACAGTAAAATTGTATTGCATATTTCGACGTTGGTCGAGATAAAATTGTTTTCATGGATAATAGTGTCTGTTTTAAACTTGGAAAGACGGTAACAGAAGCACTTGAGCTTTTGATAAGAGCATTTACAAAAGTTACTCAGAGGTTTTAATTTTGATAGAAATTCAGAGAAGATAAAAGATCGTGTAGTACTTGAATTTCTAAAACCGATTTCGGTTCGCGAAGTAAACCATACCAATCGACTATTGACTGATAGAGAAATTGCAGAAGAATTTTGACATTTTTGTCAAGACATTTTGACCATATAGAAGCATGGCTACACACAAGCTCACTCTTCCGTTATGTTTCATCAGTTTTTGGTGAAAAAAAAGTCACCGTCATTCTCCATCCACCATAATCATCTGACTTGGCCTCATATGACTTTTTCTTGTTCTCAAAACTGAAGAGATTGTTAAAAGCGCCCCCTTTTCAAACGAATGAAGGTGTGGGTAATTGTTGCAAATAAATTACGCCGTTTTGTGTAAAAAAATGTTTTATTGATTTCTTAAAAATTGATGTGAAGTGTGAACTAGCCTGTTGTTTTTTTTTTTATCAGTTTGCTTACGATTAAGTTATATAAAAAATATTGATGTGAAGCGTGAATTTTCACACATTTCAGGGTTTCGCAGGTATATAATAAGTGAAGGCGGTATGCTGAGTGTGTAGGACAAATTTTACTTTGTAGTAATCACGGCAAAATGAACGATATTTTTAAAATAATTTATCGTCTATTAATCATATAATAAGATAATTATTAAATTTACGCTCTTAAAAATTAAATACAACATTTGTCAAAATATAACTAGAATTTTGACAAAATAATTTCAACATAATAAAAATGCAAAAAAAAAACAGAAAAAATAAGATTCACTCAGTACTCGAACTCGAAACCCTTCGTTTACCAGCGAGTTTTAGCTTACGACACCAGTGCTCTAACCAATAACGCCATCGTACGCCTTGCATGTTAGTGTCTTACATTGGTATAACTTTTGTACTTTGTGAACCAAAAACTACAAAAAATGCGTTATTTTCCGAAAACATAATCTGATCAAAAATTCCTGTTGTACTATTTCGGTTCACACCAATATACATTACTTAGAATTTTTTTAGATTTTTAGTTTAAACCATCTGGGCTACAGGGTGTGGGACAACATTTTTTTTGCACAATTTTGGCAAAAATCGCATCAAAATAATTTATTTTTGAAAAATAAAAATTTGATCGTTAATCCACGTACTAAGGGCTTTCATTTGATACCCTACTCATAATTTAAAAAAAATATTTTTGTTTTCGATGAGTACATATTTGTTTATATTTTTAGGGGGGTATGTTTTTTAGATGTTTTAGTATTTTTCCTATGTACGGGTCAAAGAGTTGTATAAGCATGCCAAATTTCAACTCTCTAGGTTTAGCCGTTTGGCTACAATTTTTACCGAACAGACAGACAGACAGACAGACAGACGACAAAATGACGGTATAAGGGTTTTTTGGTCATACCTACAAAACCCTAAAAACAAAAATAAATATATATATATATATATATATATACACAGAACTGCGTAACTTATTTGCACCAAATACCCACAATTGGTGATCCGCGAAGTGATTCAATGTAGGTGTTGTAATTCGTACGAGTACTATTAATTCTTTAAAACTCCCAAGTTGGATTTTGTGAGGTATTATCGCAAATATTATACTTCAAGAAAGCCAGGACGCGGGGCTATAACCGCGCAACGGGTCAGATAATTAAATACTCTCTGCTACAGAACATATTTCACCTCACTTTGAACTAAATAATCTTCAAGTACAAGATGTTAGAAGAAAAAGCGGATGAACAAATAACATTTAGTGCTAATGGTCAACATGTCGCTAGAGTTGCAGTCACAATGCCTCCATTTTGGCGAAAAAACGTAAAGGTATGGTTTTTACAAGTCGAAGCGCAATTTAATACAGCCGATGTTATAGCTGAAATCACTAAGTACAATTACGTGCTTGGTTCATTTGACAGCGAAGTGGCTGAACTAGTTTGCGATCTTAAATCCAAAAAACCCACAATGGGATAAAAAAAAATCTAATTTAAGCTAAGAACGAAAAAGACCATATATTTCAAATGGATCTTTTTTCCAATTTCCGGCAGGAGGGTTAGTTGCGTTGACCTGATAATTTTAGAGTCCTCAATTATCAACTATACTAAGTTCCACACACTATAATCCAGAAGAGCTAGTCTAAAAATCGGAAAAAAACAATTAAGTAATGCACATGATCCGACAAAATACAAATTGCATTTTCATTGAAATTATTGTTTTGAAATATATCCAATTTTTTAGATTTAAAACAATTGATATATTTAAATTCATGTATTGCACTAAATAAAGATTTTTAATGCAATTCCATTTTTCAAAAATTTTGGTTTATAATAAATGATTGAGTTCATATTTTACGCGATTAAAGGTAAAAATTTGTCCATACAGTTATCACTTACTAAAATTATGTGAAGTGTGAATTCTCACTCATGTCAGGGTTTTGTAGCTATCACGCAAGTAACAAGACATTGTCAGTACATAATAAATATCATAAAATTCGTTAATGCATCCATCTATCAACTTACAAACGCATCAAGCTAGTTGTCAAGATGTACATTTACCCAATCGGTCAATTAGGTACAGTTAGCCCAGTATTGAGAAAAATCGATAATTTTCGAAAAAATAATCAAATCAAAAATTTCTTTTGAACTATTTCGGTTCGCATCTATGTGCATTACTAGGATTTTTTTAAATAATTTTAAATTAACTGGGATACAGGGTGCTGACCAAAATATTTCTAACATGTTTTTGTAAAAAATCCTAAATTAATATAAATAAATTTAAAAAATATATTTTCTGTTCGTTATTCTATTCCTTAAGACTTAAGAGGTTTCTTTTGATACCACGAATAAATAACAAAAAAGGCACTCCCATCAATGTACATTGTTGATACTCTACTCAAAATTTTAAAAAAGTATTTATTTTTTGTTAAACACAAATATATTTATTCTTTTTTGAGCGACGTTTTTTTTAAGTCTCAGTATTTCCTATATGCGGATGATAGAGATTTCCTATATGCATGTCAAATTTAAATTATCTAGATCTTGCCGTTTCGCGACAATTTCTGCTGTATATTCAGACAGACATACAGACAGTCGGAGTGACACACATACTGACATACACACAGACAGACAGACACGCAGACAGACATACAAACGGAAAGACATACAGAAAGACAGACAGACAGATATACAGCAGTGGCGGTCTGTAGGTGCTGCAGAGCTGCAGAACTGCCAACCAATATAGGAAATATATATATTTTTAATTATTATTTATATTACATAATATTTGAAAGATGTTTGTATTTATATGTGTATCGACTAGCTGTATTCTGGAAAACGCATTCTATCTGTAGCGCAACGAAAGGTGCTGTCTTTTGTTGAAGCTTTACGGTGAAGAATATCCTCCAGAAACATCCTCTTTCGTTACTATTCGGCTGTGGATCGGGTCCGTAAATCTTCCGAACGAAAGTTCCAATGAATGGCTTTTGAGCTGCAAGTTCATGCAGATCAAATTTTCACGTATCGTCAATAATAGAATATTTGTTGTGCTCAACGCTGATATTTCGTTCTTATATTTTTATGATTATTTTAGTGAATGAGTTTAATGTGTAAAAATGGATGTGATTTTTAATTTAAATAAGGAACGTCTTAAAAAAGAACTTTCTGTAATATATTCAAAGAGTGTATGCAGAAAAATATGTGGCGCTGTATCTTTCCTAAAATTTATAATTTTAAATAATTTTAAAGAATCGATGGCGGAGACAAAGAAATTGTTACAAATTCTTGTAACAACACCCATTGTTACTGATGTAGCTGAACGTTGTTTTTCCACTCTAAAACGGATAAAACTTTTCTCAGAAACTCTATGTGTGAAGATCGTCTAACGGACCTTTCGGCGCTATCAATAGAAAAAAAATCATATCAACAATACCGAACTTAACTGATGAAGTTATAGATAAATTTGCTGCTAAGACGATGACTGCTAAGATCGGCGTATTGCATTAATATTCAAGAAATTGCATTAAGGGAACAACATAAACATATAATTTTTACTCTAATTATTATTATTTTTTTCTTCTTCCTTGCAGAACATTTTTATCACGAGACGCCACTGATATACAGACAGAGATGCATACAGATAGATAGACAGACTAATACATGAATGAGGGTATAAGGTGTTTTTTGTCATATCTACAAAACCCTAAAAATGTTATGACGTACTAAATATCTACGAAATTCAGAAATGTTCACCAAACCTAATTTTTGTTTGCAATTTTAAATTCTTTTTTTTTACAAATTATTTAACACTTGAAATTTATGCCACGAATTTATTAATGAATCTCCTTGCTGTTCAAAGTTCTCCGTGGTATCTCATTAAGAGAAAATTATGTTTTCTAAAGACCACTGAAAAACCTGATATCGCATAAAAAATGAAAACGTGTATAATTATGTTGCACTGGTTTGCGTGCAATTGAAAAAAGTATGCAAATCACACCGGGGAATGTGTAGATCATTTAAATGAATGTGAAAAAAAGTGTGTATATCTTCGTAATTGAATTATATGCACTATAACGAGGCTGAAATTTATCAATTCATTTAAAACTAGTGGAAATATTTTTAATATTCATCAGGTGCTGTTATAAAAGCTAAAGAATCTTTAGCGAAACGTTGTGTTTTCAAAATAAATACTTCTAAAATTCAAATTATTTTTATTTCATTATATAATTAATTCACTGGACGCTATTTCCACCACATAAATTTAATGTTCAACTTATGTGTACAAATATTTACTTAATGGAGGATAAATTCTTAGTATTGTTAATTATTTTTAAGTGGAAATTGATTTGATACACCTAGGTCAGTGGCATTAAAATGGAGGAAAATGAGTGAAATAGGAGGCAGCAAATAAAAGAAAAGAATTTTCTTAGATATTCATAAATTAACATATTTATAAATATTGGTGTACCGGAAAGTTTTTTCGTTTATTTGGTATTATTAAAATAGAAACAAATCGATAGAAAAAAATCAGCTGTGACCACCACTGGACCGACCGCCATCACAAAATAACTGTATAAAATACATTCTAGCAGTGGAGTAGAAAAAACTTGGTCCAATATTTTCTAACAGGGATATTATTTATCATGACCATGGAAACGTTACATATAAGTACGAAAAAATAGTAAAATTTTCGATAATTTTTCGTTTTATCAAATAATGTTTCAAATGAAAGTTGTTATCTATTGCTTTTATAGCAACTTTTGTTACATAATTTTTTTTTTCGAAATATTTCTCTGTTGTGAAAATTCGCAAAAATCTTAAACTCGTAACTAAATCTCGACACGAGTAAACTTCCATTTCTAGTTAACTGATTTTTACCAAAAGTTGATCGATGTCAAAAGCTTAAATATGAAGGTTCATAAAAATCCTTTCAGCCGAATTTGCTCTGCACGTGTACACAGACTGACAGACAGACGTCATGCTAAAAATAGTAAAAACGTTATGTAGGGACCTCAATTCGTGGAGATCCATCGAAATCTCAAAATGTCAAAATCGGTATGATCACAATACCTCCCTTATACATGTTTGGCGGTGGGTAAAAATGTACTTTATTGAGTAAAATATGGTAGCTACCATTGTGATCTATAACACTCATTTATCAGGAAGAGAAAATATTCCCGATTTATTAAATTCCTGATTTTTTTTAAGGAAAAAATTGTTCATGTGATAGTCGGAGGGTGAAAACTTTGGTGAGTAGGCTGGGTGTGTTCCCAATCAAGCTTGGATATTTTTTCACGTGTTTTTTTTATGAGTGAGGTCAGACATTGTCGCCTTGAAGAATAACTTCTCTTCTATTAACAATTTCTTGCCGATTTCTGGTCAAGTTCTGATTCAATCGATCTAATTCACAGTAGAGATCAGAATTAACACTTTGTCCCGGTTTAAACAACTCATAATAAATTATTTCTCAGTAAATAGGGACAAGACGAAGGTAATTGTATTCGGTAAAGGAAGTAGGAGAAGAAAGAAGATAAAATGGGAATGGGGAGGCAGAGAAATAGAAGAAGTGAAGAGTTTAAAATACCTGGGTTATGTACTAGCGAGGAACAATGGGGCTGAACTACACATAAGGTATAGAGTAAAGAAGGCTGTGGAGTATAGGAGAGAGGCAGTTTAACGATGATATTAGATGGAGATTGAGGTTGTTTGACGCCGTGGTATAGAACATCCTGCTATATGGGGTGGAAATTTGGGGATGGAAGGAATGGGAGAACGTAGAACGAGTACAGGAAACAGGCATTTGAGATGGATCTTAGGGGTAGATAGAACAACACCAGGGTATATTGTAAGAGAGGAACTGAAAAGGGATAAAATGAAAGTGGGTACACGAAGGAGGGCGGTTAAGCACGAGGAAAAAGTTAGAATAGAAACAGACAAAAGAATAGTGAGGGAATGCTGGGAGGAAAGAGCCAGAGAGGAACAGAAAGAAAAATGGTACGCATGGGAGGAGATGAGAAAGGAGTATTACTGGAGATGCGGAGTGAATGCGACAGAGGTAGAAAGGAGAAGAAAAGAAGGGATAAGAGTGATTGAGGAGTTGTGGAGGAGGGATAAGGAAGTGGGGGAGCAAGAAAGGACAGTCAGAATAGACAAATCAAGGAGCGCAGGGAGATATAAGGAGGTCAGAACTATAGGGGTACCAAGCTACTTGAAGGCAGGGTTTCGAACCGGAACTGAACCGAAAACCGAAAAAAAAACGTTATTTTTGTCGGAACGAAAACCGGAGCTGAACCGAAAAAAATATCGGTTTATTTCGGTTCAGATAATGTTTATGGGAGTGAATATAAAATAAATTTTATTTAAGATTATTTTTTAAACTGATGAGAAGAAAAAGTTGTACCTTTTTTAACTGCCAAGTTAAAAAAAAATTGCGCTTCTATTATTTCGGGAGGGGGGACAGAACACCACCCCAGGGGCCTTGGTATGATTATTACAAAATAAGGAATAAAATGTTCTTCTAAATTATAGTAGAAAATAAATTACTAATACAAATAAAAGCATTAAAAAATATATCACTCGGAACTACCGTTATTTTTGCCGGAACGAAAACCGGAACCGAACCGATATTTATTTTTTTAATTGAACCGGAACAAAAACCGAAACGAAAAAAATAACCGTTCGAAGCCCTGCTTAAAGGGAGAAAAAGGAAGGTCAGGAAGGAGGGTTAGGAGGATTGCGAGGCTAGATTAGATTAGATTAGATTATTTATTAACCTTCATAAACAAATAATACATATTATAAAAGTATACATGTATACAATGATATGACAGGCACAGTCATCTTAAACTATATTAACATTATGTGAGTGGTGTGGAAAGAACCATATTAATAATTTTAATACCTGTTGAATTATAAGAATTCAAATTGATGTAGAATAATGTGTCAATACAAATATAAATAAATAAAAATAAAATAAGTAATGAAATAAAAAATATAATAAATTAGGTACACTTATTAGCAATATACAATATATCATGTAGTAAATAACAAATTTTAGTCAAATTTAACAGTCATTAATTAATTAAGGCTAAGGTGCGGGAATGAAGAGAGAGGATATAGGTATTGGAGGAAACAGGAGGATAAGATGTGCAGGATGTGCGGGGATGAGGAAGAAGATATAGAGCACCTCGCGAAGAGGTGTAGAGAGATGACAGTGTGGTCGGGGAGCACATTAGACCTGTTGCACGAAGATGGAAGAGGGGAGAGGTGGGCGAGAGAATTAGAGGCAAGAAGGATTGAGATTGGGAAAGGATAACAGGAAGGGGCAAAGGAAGGAAGGAAGAGGCCCGGTGGGAAGTAGAAGAGGAGAAATGGAAGGAAGGAAGGGGGCTGAGGTTACCTGGAAATGGGGAGGAAGGAAAGGAGATAGGAGGAAGGGTGAAGAAATTGTTGGAAGGGAAGAGAATGGAATAAAATAAATTGTAATTGTAATGTAAAGTAATGATATGTAATGTATATTTAATACGATGTTGTAGTAAATACCCAAACACCGAAAGGTCCAAGGGAAATAAAGGATTATATATATTAAATTATTTCTTTATATGGCCTTCCAGATCGAAGGTCATCATCCAAGCACAAATTTCCTGATTTAAATTTTTTAAACTACTGTTGACATGTGCATTCACATAGTTTATCACCATAAAAAGTGCAAACGTTTTATTTAGCAACTGTATTATGCAGTTATACAGCAATTATATTATGTCATATTTACGGTCAGAAAACCCCGTCACAAACGTATAACCTTCTATAGAACAAAGTTGCGTAATATGATTTGATGGATTATTATAACAATAATAGATAGAAATACGGCCCGTATTAGAATGTATAGTATTTCCAAAATGAAATGGTTGGTCTTGTTAAGCAGCTTAACAATTCGATAATAGGTGTATTGCAGTAATCCTTGTAATTTACTTAATGCTGTAAAAAGGCCTTTTGGGGGGCCTGAAGCTAACAATAATTTCGGGGCCCCCGGGTTAAAGCAAAAACTCGTTTATTTTATGAAACCTTTATTGCAAAATTTTAAATAAGTACCTATATACTCCTACATAAGCTTAAATATCGCACAAACGAGTGCCATACTAAAAGTTGTGAGGTACAGGAAAATAATAGATGCAAGAACCATGAAATTTTAGTAGTATTCAAAGTAGTTTTCCAGCATTGATTATGCAATTTAGAAGAATTTTCCAAAGGTGGGAAGTTTCGATCTATTAATTTTCTAGAATTGATGCAAAATAATCTACGGTAGCAATGCAAATCTTTTCTTCGAAAAAAATACGACTACCACGTAAATTATATCATTTACACGTTATTTTCTGCAAAAAACTTGACTGTTCTTCCAGCCATATGAGAAGAAGTAAATCATTAAATCTCTAACAGTTCCTAAATCACTTCTAGAAAATATTTTTATGTCAGTTGATTGTGACGGTCTTCTGTCCGTCTAACTTCCAAATCTTGTCAAGCTCCCTACCCCTGAAGAACACGGCGTACATGGAAACATATAACCTTCTATAGAACAAAGTTGCTAAATATAGATGCAATTAATCGTAAAAAAATACGGTGCGTCTTATAGACGTCGTATTTTATTTAGACTATAAATAAAATATTATTTTATATTAAGCTTAACAGTCGGATATCTTTTGTTTTGAATTCCTTTTATATTTTACTGTTCAGTATTATATTTCAAAAACAGTTATACGTAGATAATATTTCATGAAGAAAAACTATGCGAAACAAATAATGACTTTGTGAGATATCAAAACAAAAACCTCTTACATTAACTCAAGAACCAACCTTCTGTTCCAGACAAAAAGATAAAATCACAGAAAAAAATTATCTCACAATTTTACGAGACTTTAAACAACCTACTTAAATATATTATCTTTAAAGCAACAGGGTTTAAAAAAGCAAAAAAAGCAAGGTTCTAATTATTTCTGACTTTTAGCTGTTGTAGTATTGGTGCATTTAAAGCAGAGAAAACCCCAGACAGACGAAGTTCTCCTATGCATGTTAACTTCAATAATCTGCCGTCTTTTCTCTCATCCGCCTCTGCTTATCTCTGCGTGATAAATGTGGAGTGGTGAGTTTGTATCCCGTTTCATGCGGGCTGAAAACGGACAAGTAGACTAGGACTGCCAAGTCATCTCTTCTAACCAAACCGCATTGGATCTCAACATGCTCTTGCGAACGTTATTAATAAGACATTTTCTTATGACCATTACAAATTCTGTTTGTGTTTCAATGAATAATATTCCTGAATATTACAGTGACGGCCTCTTGATTTAGAATTACATATGTTGCAGGTTGCAAGCAGGAAATAGTGTTTCTCACCATGAATGCCATTATATTAATAAAACAGAAATTATTTTGATTGTAGTTGTTCCAGAGATCTTAAGAGTTGAACTTGACTCCAAGAACTTGATTCCAAACAATGAAAAGATTATGAAAAAGGTATGTGAATTTTCACACATTTCAGGTATGTAGTAAGTTAAAGAGTCCAACAGAGGTCGCGAATTGTCTGGGACAACATTTCTTGTCATAGTAATGGATAGAACCATTTATTTTCTTTATTAAAGAACAGACAAACTCTACATAACGAGATAATGAAATATTTTTTATAGTGAACCTTTAGAGAGATAGTTATATGTATCAAACCGTCATGGGGCATTGGTCAGTTGGTTGTTTATATTAAATAAATAAATTGCTATAGTGTTATTCATTTTGGCGTGATTTTTATCAATAAATTAAAAATAATAATAATAAACGGCAACGGTCATAAAATTACAAAATAAATAATAAAATCTTTCTTGTACGACCTACATATAATAGTCCGGGAGGCAGTGTTGCATTTTGGATGGTCATTTGGATTTGGATCTTAATTTTTTTTGTAATTGATAGTTTAAATATGGCTAATAATCGAAACAAGCGTCAGCCGCCAAAATCGTGCTGGAGCTGGTCGTAAGAAAATTCACATCTTGTAAAAAAAAAATAAAAACAAAATTCATTTCAAGATAGTGATAATAATAAAAAAGTCAGCTGCGTGCGTAGTGTAAAATTATACGACAGTCGCTTGCATAAAAGCTTGTATAAGCTAGTGAGTAGGATGCGTAGACGGCTGCGTGCAAGGAAAGCTTAATTGCTAGTTACTAAATAAATAAAGTGAGCCTTAAAGAAAACCTTACCAGAATTGCAGCTGAACGTTCGTGTACATTGATGTTGTATGGGTCAATCTTATTCTCTTTGAAACAACTATTATTTGAAGTAGATGCCATGCAAGGATATTTTAAGTTCCAAGCCAAGCGTTGAAGAATTGGACCATGCAGAGTAAAGCGGCTAGGCGCAACAGTGGATTCTCAATCCTTTAGACTTGGAGTTCCCAAAAACGTTACAAAATACAATATTGCCCTTGTACAGCGATGGTGATGATGATGAATGAAGCTCTCAGCTACCAAAGGGCGGGCTGAGATGCTACAGTGTAGATTACGGCTACTTGCGAAACGTGTATGTAAAAGCAACTAAAAAAATATGTACTGTCATCACGTACTATTCTCGCCACGCAACAATTAGGCGACGATTATTTGAACGATTCATAATAAGCGATGGTTAACTGGACAGTACTCAAGTGCAAGCGCGCATCTATATTTATTCTTAGGGGAAAAAATCCTTCTAAGCAGAAGGAATTTTACTTCTGGAAAACACCAAAATTTATTAAAACATAAAAGCGGATAAATGACTCTTTGGCTCTCTTCCATCTTTAAAAGATAGTGATATTTTTGTTTAGATGTGAAATAGTCAAATAAAATAAGAGAAAAATTTAGTATTCGTTGAACCCTGGTTGAAGTGCGCATCTGGTCAAGTGACCAACTGTTAATTGGACGATGGTCAATTAAGCGACAGAAACAAAATATTTATAGAGATTGCAATTTGTACAGAAAAAAAAAATTAATATAATATATAAAAGAGAATCGGGTAACATTTTTGCAGAATGGCGAATAAAACAAAAAATAAATAAATAAATAAAACGTAAAGATTAGTCAAAAACCGGAGTTTGATTTATTTTCATAGCTCTTCTAACCTAATTAATTTTAATTATAAGCGAGATTTTTCAAAGAGATATTTATATTTACTGGGTAGTAGGACAATAGAAAAGAATATTAATTGTAAGATGACGATAACAAAATAATTTTTTTCTTCAAGCGGATTATAATGCTAACATTACATTGTTCAATACATTCGGTAGAAATGATACATTTTTTTACTAGTAACAAAATGTGAACATTTTTATACTAGTAAATAGTTCATATAGTTATCAACAGATGGCACTGATGGCAGCAGTCGCCATAAACAAAACATCTGTCAATTTAATATGTTTGTAGCGTGGTTTGTAGAGAATTCAGAAATTAGTTACGTTATTAGTGAGTTACCTTATTATTATTCTGTGATCATTCTGTGATTAGTTACAAAATACACAATATAAAGATTAAAAATTAAAAAATGATAGTTCATATAGTTATCAACAGATGGTACTGATGGCAGCAGTCGCCATAAACAAAACATCTGTCAATTTAATATGTTTGTAGCGTGGTTTGTAGTGAATTCAGAAATTAGTTACGTTATTAGTGAGTTACTTTATTATTATTCTGTGATAGTTACAAAATACACAATATAAAGATTAAAAATTAAAAAATGTCTCAACCAATTCAATGTACACTACCGGAATTAACAACAATAGCATCTGAAACTATAAAGTCATAAGTATTTATGGTTGCAAATTTTTAATAACTACGCTTGAAGAAAAAATAGTATATGTCACTCGGAGTAGAACGCCTTTTTTGTGCTACGCTCAATATGCAAGCCTCGGCTGCGCCTCGGCAGCAACATTTGAGCTCAGCACAAAAAAGAGCGCGTTCTACTCCTAGTAACATAATATACTATTGTTACATTCATATTCATCTACTAGAGCGTAAATAACTTTTGGCGCCCAGGTGTTCAACTCACAATTAATCTTCAACCAGTCACCCAGTTGTCCGTCGCTCAATTGTCTGTCGCCCAATTGAATACCGCTTATTCGCGTCTGAGTTCGGATTCGATTTCACACATTTAACTTTTAAATTATAATTAGTTTTATGAACAAGAAAAATAATTTGACAATATTCGAAAAAATAATCTGATTAAAAATTCGAAGCGTACTATTCCAGTTTATACCAATATGTGTTTTTTTTCAGCTTTTTAAATCAGCTCCTCAGGGAAGTAGGATTGGCGACAAAAGCTTTTTGGTATATTTTATGCAAAACAACGTCAAAATATTTTTATTTTTCAAGAAATTTCATTTCATATCCTTTTCAAAATTAAAAAAAATATTTTTAAACATTTTGTTTATATTTTTTTACAAAAATACATATGTGTACAAACAAAGTGTGATTAAAAAAATCATGTGTTTTTGAACATAATTCGAACTGCTCGGGTTCTTCTGTACTGATTTTTTTGCTATTATAACCTAACCTGACACAGTTTTTAAGTTCACAGTAGTTTTAGTGGCTGTAACGTGAAGATTAAGACAGAGTTTAGTTCAAAAGACTATTTAAACATAATTCGAGCTGCTCAGGTTCTTCTGTAATGACTTTAATATCATAAGCTAACCTGACCCAGTTTTTAGGTCCACAGTACTTTGAATTATTAAATGTACGCATTATTTAAACTACAGAACAAATGAACTATTAGTAATTCATGTCAAAACTTGTAGGACCCAACGTTTGAACTTATATTTTTAGTTCACAACTATACCGACGCACCATGGTAAAGCATATACGTGAAACCGTACATGATACTGCAGTTTAACCAAGATGATTCAACCAATATATTTTAGGGCGGGCCATATAAAGCGTATATTTTTCAGGATATAGATTGGATACCACTGGTACGAGGGTTACCTTTTATGATTTTACAAACGACCACTAGATGGCAATATTGAAATGTGTCATTACTATATTCGTAATATTTTACATGTGTTATTGTGAAACCAGAGGCAGCTTGTAAATTAACCGAGTAGTTTGTCGACAGAGAGCGTTTAAAAATCAAGTTTGTGAAAAAATGGTTATTACTTGTGAAGGTTTTCGTTGGTTGATTTTTTACGATTTTAGTAAAGGCCTAATTCAACAACAATGCATAGATTCGCGTCGTTCACCTTTTGGTAATGAAGCACCATCAGAAAAGACAGTTTAAAATTGATTTGTAAAATTTCGTCGTAGTCGTGTGTTCGTTAGTGATGAATATCGTGAAGATCAACCAAAATCGGTTGTGATTCAAAAAACATAGATGCTGTGCACCAAATGATTGAAGAAGTTCGGCATGTGACTTACCGTGAGATAGAGGCATTCGTTGGCATATCGCAGACTGCAATACATTTGATTTTGCATGAATATTCAGCTGTGAAAAAGATCTGTTCCCGATGGATTCCGCATAAGTTAACCGAAGCTCAAAAAATGCTCGTATTGATTGGTGTAAGGGTATGCTAAAAAATTCAACCTAGGCAAAATCCATATACAACATCATTACAGGTGACGAAACTTGGATTTATTCATATGAACCGGAAACTAAGCAACAACCCACTGTTTGGGTCTTCCAAGATGAACCGAAACCCACAAAAGATGTTCGTTCAGGAAGAACTTCCAAGAAAATGATCGCTTGTTTCTTCGGTTGTACTGGACATGTCGCAACCATTCCTTTAGAAGATCGGAGAACAGTTAATGCTGAATGGTATACAACAATTTGTTTGTCAGAAGTCATCTACAAAATCAGGAAAATCAACCAAAAACGCATCATTCTTCATCGTGACAATGCAAGCTCCCGCAGCACTTCAAATAATTGATTATTTGAAGGAGAAAATCATCAAATTAATGTCACATTGGCCGTATTCACCTGATTTATACCCTAACAACTTTTTCAAACAAAAAATTCTGAAACTGTTGTCAAGAAGCTGTTGAAAACCATGTTCAGAGTGGAAAATTGTTTCGAGAATTAGTTTTAACGCATGTAAAAGTATATAAATCTTAAAGGCGAATATTTTCAAAAGCAATAAAACAAAAAAGTTACTTTCTTAATTTTTGTAAAAATTTAAAAGGTAGCCCTCGTAGTCTGTTTTTTTGATTTAAACGGAACTAGATTTTGAAACTGTATAACTTTTAACGTCTGAATCGGGCATTTGACCACTTTGTTTAACATAAGCCTCATACAATGGTTTAAAGTGAGCTCGTGGAAACTTGCCCCCCCATAAAAAAAAATAATAATAAAAAAAAACATATATTTTTTTTTAATTTAAAAAAAGATTTAGGTAAATCTTGAAAAATACATTAAATTATGTGTTATACATTTTTTTTTCCAAAGCTTGGTTTACTAGCTACGAATTTTTTAAAATTTTAATGTTTAATAACTTCCGTTTCCGGTTTCAGATTTTAATAAAAAACAATAAGGTTCTTCCCAGTTATTAGGAGAATTTTTTAGTACCAGAACGAACTCTCACACACACACACACACATAGACACACACACATGGACGGCACTTCGAAAATAGGTTTTTTGGATTCCCTGGACCATGAAACGTGGTCATCAGTCAAAATCTCGACATCGAAAATTTTCGCGATTACAATACTTGCTCCTTATATATTAGGGTCGGGCAAGTAAAAAACGCAGCCTTAGGCTACTTAAAAATTAGGTGTATTATTTTGACGCAAATACGAGTAAAATGGCATAAATAAGAACTTAAGATCGTGCAAAATATAAATTACAAAAAGAAGTATGGCTCGCTAAAAAATGTTGTTTTTAAATCTATACAGATAAAAATTAAAAAAATATGTTCCTTAATGCGGCCCGCGACCTAAAAAATACTGCCGACCTCTGGAATAAATAACCAAATCCAAAATTATTGAAAGACATACGTGATTATTTTCTCGGCCAACAATGACGTTTTTTTTTAAATCTCGTTAACCCTCTAACCGGCACACCCGCCTTTTAGCGGGCAACATTTAAATATTATTTATATCTATGTCGTAAATAATATTAGATCAAATAAGACTTCCATTCATTTGACTAATACCCTCAAGACTCACAGGACTCATAGATTTCTTCGCGCCATCGTGTCAAATTAGTGCGCAACAAGCAGTATTCTGAGAAAAAAGTGGTAATAAAGTAGAAAAAAACATCCACGCCGTGTTGGTTATTTTTATTGTAAAAAAGCAACTACTTTTATTAGTTTCAGCTAGCTGAAAAATTTCTAGGTAAGTGTAACATCATGTGGAGTATCTTTTAGACTATAAGTGATTAATTTTCAAAGCGGGAATTTTGTGATAAGAGCCGATAACCTCAATCCGCCTTAAGGCGGACCTGCCAGTTCCTGTCAAAAAAACTTTATTCTATAAAATTTTTGCTTTATAAATTTTGTAGAATGTTTCTATATTAGACATCTCATTCTATTTTTCTAGCAAAGGTTACGAAAGAAGGACAAAAACTTTCTAAAAAAATTCGATATGACATATCTAAAATGACACATGATGACATATTTGAACTACTGGATACATTATCTGATACTGGTATTGAAGATGATGCATCTATAGATGATTTTGACGATGAACCCTATTTTGAAGAAGAAATCAATATTCCAAACGATGATCTACGTGAAAGTTCCAGTGTAGTCCAGTTACCAGAAATCGAAGAGCAACCAGAAGCATCAACATCTAAATCATTACCAAGTAAATTTATATGTCGTAAGAAACGCCCTCGTTCACCTCTTCCAGAGTTTGAAAAAGGAATGGACATATGTGTCCCTGATAGTGGAGGGTTTATAGGAGATAGAACACAACTTACAGCACAATCAGAGGAGTGTAAAAAGATACTCTGGCGAAAGAATAATTTGCAACTAAATAAAAATGACGTCGTTTTTCGCGGAGATTAAAATTTACCAGAAAACTTTATGAAAATGCAGACGCCGTATCAGTGCTTTACTTATTTTGTGACCACAGAATTTTTTCAACAAATAGCAGACCAATCTAACTTGTATGCACGACACGCCGACATCCAAACAACTTTTGATGTTTCTGGCTCGGACATCAAAAAGTACATTGGCATATTGATATTTATGTCTATTTACAAATATCCAAATATTGAGCAATATTGGGTAAGATATTCATTCGAACCAATACGTACGACAATGACCTTTTTTCAAAACGATTTTTCAAAATCGCAAATATCTGCATTTCAATGATAATTCGAAATTAATAAAGCGAGGAGATCCTGGACACGATCCTTTATATAAAATTCGACCAGTAGTTGAGCATTTCAATACCAGATTTGACACCATACCAAAACTTCCTCGACTGTATGTAGATGAGCAAATGTGCAGCACAAAAATGAATGCTCCCTTGAGGCAATATATGCCTTCTAAACCCCACAAATGGGGATTCAAACTTTTTGTACTGTGTGACAGTACTGGTTTTTCTTACAGTTTCGAAGTATCCACTGGTGCAGGAAGCAATATCATTTTAGCTAATATGCCTGATTTGTCGCCTGCATTAATGTAGTTGTTCGTTTATCGCAAAGAGTTCCCGATTTTTTAAACCCTATTATTTATTTTGATAATTTTTTTACCACTCTGCCCCTTCTTATCTACCTAAGAAGTAGAGGTATTTATGCCCTAGGAACAATTCTTAGTGGTCGAATTCCCAACTGTAAATTACCAATAGATAAAGACAAAGTTTTAGCTAATGCCGAAAAAGGTTACACTGGAGTGGCACATGGCGTGGAACTTTCAACAGTGTTGTGGAAAGACAATAAAAATGTACGATTAGCATCTACATATGTTGGCGTTCTATCTTTCAAGAGTAATCAAAATGAGGAGAAACAGTTAAAGGTTTCGAGGTTCAATCGTTCTACAAAAAAATATGTAGAAATTGATTGCCCCAACATAATACGAGAATACAATTATATGGGTGGAGTAGATTTAACGGATAGTCTTATAGGTAGATATCACATACGTGTCAAAACTCGAAAATGGCCTTTGCGTCAATTTTACCATTTGATTGATGTGGCCCTGGTAAATTCATATATTCTATTCAAACGTATCCATAAGGATTCACCTACTCTACCGGTATTTCGGGCACAAGTAGCTTCAGTCCTTTGTGCTAACGAAAATGTAAAGAAGCCAGAAAGGCCAAGTCTTGCTTATCAACGGGGATCGCCAAATCTTGCTTCTCAAAGGGGATCGCCAAGTCTTGCTTCTCAAAGGGGATCGCCAAGTCTTGCTTCTCAACGGGAATCGCCGGTTCAAGGGATTTCCAAAAAGAAAACATATCTTCCTGAACCTGATCTCAGATTCGACGGATTGAATCATATGCCTGATGTATTAGACCGCAGTGGAAAGAGAATGTGCAAAAACAAAGGTTGTAAACAAGAAACCCAGGTCATCTGCAAAAAGTGCAACTAAACTTATGTCTGACTTCAACAAAGAAATGTTTCCAGGAATTCCACACAAAATAGATGATTTCTGTAATACATCTTAAGTTTCTAATAAACGTATGGTTTGTAAATTGTTAATAAAATTTTTACCTATACCTCGGCAAGTCCGCCTTTTGGCGGAGGATTAACTTTGGTCCTTACAGATGTGCAAAAAGTAAATAAAGGCGTTTATTTTAGTTATACAATCATACTGATGCTTAATGAACAATAAAATTATTTTTTTTGCTGAAAAAATTTGGCCGGTTAGAGGGTTAATACGATCATAAAACTTTGGGCACAGTTACAGTAGTTTTCCTGCTAAAAATCAACTCTCGGTTCTATCCATTTGGCCACAATTTCTACCGTACAGTCCGACAGACACGTGAATGCAGTGGCATAACTACAATAACGCAGATCCTGCGTTGCAAGGGAACCCGGAGCTGCAAGGGGCCTAAAATTTTTGCAATTTTTTAAAACTTTTAATACATTTCTGGTATAAATTATATTACAGAAATATCGAGAGATTACCGTTTTAGTGGTAATGGAGATTACATCTTTAGCGTCAATGTATATAATACAGTTTTAGATATCGTTATTAGCCAAATAAACAATAGAAATTTTGTATCCTTTCAAATGCATGAGGTACAAAATTTTTCATGCTACCTTCAAAATGAACAGAAATGGAAGAGTCGGAAATTTTAAAATGCGCCGAAGTACTTCAACCAAAACATGAAGAACATCTTACTACGGATTTTCCACTTCAAATTGTAATGATAGTTGCCATTCTAAGAGAGCAGACACTTAAAATTTCAAGCATAAAAAAATAAACTGAGCTATTAGTGATTAAATATGCTACAATATCTCTAATACCCTTTTCACACTTGATGTTTAAGTTCGGACTTAAAGTGAAGGTGAGTAAAGTGTTGGTGTGAAAGCGTGTGGCCAAGGTTTAAGTTCAGCACACTTTAATACGCAGATCTGCGCGTTAAACATCGTCCGCATTGCCATCATAATTTCTATAAAAAATACTGTTTGAATTTGTGCTGTCATATTTTATATTATCATAAACAAGAATACTGTATTATATCGACGTTATAAGAAGTTTATACTTATTGTTATAATACAATTATTTATTTTAATAATGTATTTAATATAATACAGACCTACAATAATTGAGATATAATGTATCGACTTATATGTTATTAGAGGTGTAATATATTCTTTATTGTACTGTCTTTATTGTAGAATGAAATGAAATATACATATTTGTTTATAATAATTCAAAATGTGCGTCTGCGCAGACAGTTCAAAACTAGTAATTTCCTGACGGTAACTTAAGAACAAAATTCACTAACTAAATTCATTAACTAAAGAACTGTAGCAGATGACAGCACCGGAGATTTAAACATCAAGTGTGAAAGCAAAACGATGTTAAACATCGATGAACTTTAAGATCAGACGTCTTAAAGTTCTAGTGTGAAAAGGGTATAAGTTTTGCAGATGTTGTTACCGCATTATTGTTGTTCCTCACGCTACCCGTCACTGTAGCCACGGCAGAAAGATCATTTTCTAAACTTGATAATTAATAGTATATTCTGTAACAAGGTTGGAATGAGAAAATTCGATGCGAGTGGAACATTAAGAACGCGAGCCGCAGGCGAACGTGAGGAACCACGAGCATCGAATTTTCTCTTCCAACCGAGTCATATAGAGTTTATAGACGCCATCTTGTAAACCAATCGACGCATTTTTGCGTACAATGCGGCAAATTGTAGCTAAAGCTTCATTCTACAAAAGGGTTTTAGCTATTATGTTCTTTTGTGAAAACTACTTATAGTTATTGTACTTGGTAGTCTATATTTGCCGCCATCTTGAATCTGCCGCGGTTCTCAAAATAGGTGTAACGGGTAAAAAGGATTTAATTTTTGTGAAGAATACGTGTACCAAGTGGCATTCCATTATCATCAAGTACACATATAATATTTTTCGACGAGGGTTCTAAACTATAAGTAATCAAGTCGAAAAAAATGTTGACGTATTATTTGAATATTTCTACACAAAACTATATAAATATAAAAATTATTTGAAACGCATAAATAGATTTAACAAATTACAGAACAATGTTGCTGATGTCAATTATTAAGTTATTGCGCGATAATATTTTTACAATAAATATTTCTACAATTAAAAATATCTTATTAGATAGATACGAATTCGGGGCAAAATTTGATGTATAACTAATACTAATTTTATTTCTGATAGTTAGTTTTGTATAAGAAATTGGTAACCTCTAGGGGTTAACGCAGCCTTAATTAAACTTATTTTTTTATTTATTATTTGTTTATTTTTAATTTAATTTTCCTCACAACGGCCACTAGTTTAGAACTTTTTAGGAAGTTATGTTGCATTTATTTAATGTAAACATTGCATATATTTTAATGTAACCCTACAAAAATAAATGATAACAATCATAGAATAGTTATTCCATAACAAGTGATGGAATGAAATACACGTAAGTTGCATAAGAAGATAAGTGCTTTAGAATAATATTCCAACTCTTGTGTTAGAATATTAATTTTCTGTAATCAAAATTGGTTTTAGAATTGGTAAATTCTGTAGTGGTCTTGGAAAAAAATTATTTATGCAATTCGACAGACGAACCACAGTTGCACAATCTTTTCATATTAGGAATTGAAGCAAAATCAGCAAAAATATGGAAAGAAAGGATGCCATTAGAGATTTTGCAAATTTAAAATCAAGGAGAAAAGAAATTTTAAGCATATTTTTTTATATAATTTAAAGATATTTTTATTGTTATATTTAAAAATTTTATTGTTAACCTATTTTTTTTTTTTATAATTTTCGAATATATATAAATACATATTGGAGAGGGGCCTGAATTATAAAATGCATTTTTTATTTTTTTATTTTATTTTACTGTATAGGATACACAACAGAATATCCCCACGAATGGGTTATTCCAATTACAGTGTAACACAAATTATATATAAAGTGTACACATCTTATGTCTACAAAATTAATAATTTAACAATATAAAAATACAATAATAATAACAATAATAGTATTTTATGGAAACTGTATCAGTGACAATTCATAAATTGTAAAGACATTTTTTTTTTTGAAGGAAAACAATGAAGAGGAAAATTAAAATTAATTGGGTAAAAATTTGAAGTAACGCTAATGCGGGGGTAGAAATATTATTGTTATTATTAAATTCATAAAAGCACTAGAGGGAAGAAAAATAAAATTCGAAACTGAAACGAGGATATTTGTTGTAAATAATTAAGTATTAAATAATATTTTAATGCAAACCACACTTCCTGTTATATTTTCAATGCTCAATAAAATTCGATAAAGCTATCAAAAATGGATATTTTATAAGCTTTTCCAATCTTTTTAATTATTGCTATAATCTGCACACATTTCAATAAAATCAATGAAAAATTATATACAATATATGTAAATGTGTTAATAAATGTAACTAATAAATAAGAGAATAAACTGGTGAAATCCGATAATAAATATGAGAAACGAAACAAAAATTCTAAATAAAGAACGTTAAAATAAACAATATAAATCCAGTTATGCGGAAAAAGTCATATTTTAGTCTCGTTCATTTATTACAAAAGATGTTTAGTACCACTGTTATGGCGATACAAAAGACTTGCAGTTTATCATTCTCGTAGTACTGAGGAGATTACCCTTGTTCTGTAAGTACCACCCCAAAACAATACCACGTACTTTAGAAAACAAAATAAAAATATGACTAGAATGATACGTAGGGTACATACAGAGTGTCTCCAAAAAAACAACAAGTTTTCTTTCAAAAACTCGTTTTAACTACAATATGGAAAGTTGAGTGTCATTCACACAGGAATACTAATAAGTTACTTTCGCATAAAACAACGTTGCGAAGATAGGTTTTAAATAGAGAAAATAATAGCTTTTCCCAGAGCCGGATCTAAGTACTTCTGCCAGTGCAAGGTAAGAGCAGAGACACATTTGTACCTTGGAACACTTTTTGCATTTTCTTAATTATCATATTGTAGATCTTTGTTTTTAAAATTTAATACTAATGTAAAATAATCCTTACTTCATCCTCTAAAAATTTATACGCAGAGATATTAATCTTATGGAAAATGTTCAACGTCGTGCCACCAAACTGTCTTAAATTAAAAAACATGCCATACGAAAGACTCTCTGTGTAGAAACTCACAACACTGGAACAGCGATGACTGCGCGGTGATTTAATAACAATTTTTTGGCTAGTGCGAGGTAATTTTAAGTGCAATGTACCGAGTTTACTCAACTTTTACAGTGATTCTCACTTACACGGACATGGACATAGACTCACATAATCTCTTTGATTTGCAGGATGCAGAAAGCAGTGTTGCTCGGGTCAATCTGCATTGTGCGGGCACTGGATCTGGGGTTATTTCCGCGTCTGC
Source organism: Liopterus haemorrhoidalis (assembly GCA_963971575.1). Classification (NCBI taxonomy): domain Eukaryota; kingdom Metazoa; phylum Arthropoda; class Insecta; order Coleoptera; family Dytiscidae; genus Liopterus; species Liopterus haemorrhoidalis. The sequence continues at coordinate 34,350,200 of OZ020615.1, forward strand.
ATATCGCCAGGGTTTGAGATGTGTATCTTTGTCAGCCGTGTGTATTTAGCTCCACTTGTCTCTAATATAATGCGGTTCAAACGGTTGCAGAAGTTTGCAATTAGTGGACGCTTGTCAAGACCTGATAAACCCCAAATAATAATATTAATATTAATTAGTATTCATTATTTATAACAGTGTTGAAAAGTCAAACAACATAAACTATTTATATTTGTATTACAAAAAGGTAACATTTTCGTGAAAAATTAGCATAATTCATTTTCATTTAATAATTTCTAAGAAATCAAGTTCAAACAAAGTTTTATAGTAGTTTACAAAAGTATGGCATATATAAATATTTTAGATTATTGAAACAGAATTTCACTAGACATGTTGTTCCGAGGTACAAGAGGGTGCGTAAAATTGCTAGAAACTGAACAAGTTTGGAATAGAAAATAATGTTGCACAAATACTCACTAAAGACTATTGTATAAGATGGTTAAGGCGGTGCACAACCCTATAAGTTCTCAATAGTTTCTTATACAAAACTAATAATCGGAAATAAAATTAATGACAATCTATATATCAAAATTTGCAGCGAATTTTTATCTATCTAATAGGATATTTTAAATTGTAGAAAAAACATAATGTAATTTTAAATAAGCAAATTGCATTATAGACGCCACCTTGTAAACCAATCGACGCATATTTGCATACTATGCGGCAAATTGTAGATAAAGCTTCATTCTACAAAAAGGTTTTTACATATTTTGTTCTATTATGAAAACTACTTATAGTTATTGTACTTGGTAGTCTATATTGGCCGCCATCTTGAATCTGCCGCGGTTCTCAAAATAGGTGTTACGGGTAAAAATGATTCAATTTTTGTGAAGAATACGTATACCAAGTGGCATTCTATTATCATCAAGTATAATATTTTTCGACGAGGGTTCTAAACAATAAGTAATCAAGTCGAAAAAAATGTTGGCGTATTATTTGAACATTTCTACATAAAACTATACAAATATAAAAGTTATTTGAAACCCATAAATAGATTTAAAAAATTATAGAACAATGTTGCAGATGTCAATTATTAAGTTATTGAGCGATAATATTTTTACAATAAATGTGTCTACAATTAAAAATATTTGATTAGATAGATGAAAATTCAGTGAAAAATTTGATGTATAGATTGATACTAGTTTTATTTCAGCTTGTTAGTTTTGTATAAGAAATTGGTAACCTCTGGGAGTTATACGCCGTCTTAATACAGATGATAGACAATAACTGTATAGGAAACACGTTAAAAGAATATCAAAATGTCAAAACAGTAAAATTCTTTTTTTTTTTAGGGTTTTGTAGGTATGACCAAAAAACCCTTATACCGTCAGTTTGTCGTCTGTCTGTCTGTCTGTCTGTCTGTCTGTCTGTCTGCCTGTCTGTTCGGTAAAAATTGTAGCAAAACGGCTAAACTTGAGAGTTGGAATTTGCCTAAGAGAGTTGAAATTTGCATACTTGTACAACTCTTTGACCCGCACATAGGAAAAATACTAAAATATCTAAAAAACATATCCCCCTAAAAATATAAACAAATATGTGCTCATCTAAAAAAAAATATTTTTTTACAATTCTGAGAAGGGTTTAAAAGAGCCCTTAGTACATGGATTAACGATCAAAACTTTATTTTTGCAAAATAAATTATTTTGATACGATTTTAACCAAAATTTGGCAAAAAAATTTTTTTGTCCCACACCCTGTAACCCATCTGGTTTATACTAAAAATCTGAAAAACTTCCAAGTAATGTACATTGGTGTGAACCGAAATAGTACAACAGGAATTTTTGATCAAATTATGATTATGAAAATAACGCATTTTTTGTATATTTTGGTTGACGATTTACAAAAGTTATAGTTATGTAACACACTAGACTAGTAGACGATTTTTTGTTTCCATTTTTTCCATTTTTATTTTCATTAAATTATTTTGTCAAAATTCTAGTTATATTTTGGCAAATTTTGCATTTAATTTTTAAGAGCGTAAATTTAATATCCCGTTGGAATGTTGGATTTATATTTTGTGTGTTTTATATTTATGTGTAATGTATACGAAACCAAACGGGCGGAGCATATGACAACCAATGGAAGCCATAGGCGTAATTCCCAAAATCTTAATGAACCTGGCTATATATAAAATACTGCACATATTTAGAAACCTAAATAATGGTATTAGGTATTCAAATTAAAATTAACAAAAAAATATTTTAACATAAAATTTGTTTTTAAAGGTCTTAAATTAACAGACGATAAATTATTTTAAAAATATCGTTCATTTTGCTGTGATTACTACAAAGCAAAATTTGTTCTACACACTCAGCATACCGCCTTCACTTATTATATACCTGCGAAACCCTGAAATGTGTGAAAATTCACGCTTCACATCAATATTTTTTATATAACTTAATCGTAAGCAAACTGATAAAAAAAAAAACAACAGGCTAGTGTCTAACTACATGGGGTACACTGCATATATCACATAGCAGCCGATAGATGATACAGAAAATCAGGCACTTAAAAGCTGTTCCAAGTTACATTTTGCATAAGGTACAACAGTTTCCCCTATACAAATTATTTTGGGTGGCACCTTTATTACGTTCATATTTTCATTTTTAGTTGCCTTTTATCAAAGGCGCCCGGAAGCGGCGCCTTCTGTGCTTCCTGCCTAGAGCTGGCTCTGCTTCTACCTTTATAATAAATACAGTAATACCACTATAAATGAATATAATTCGTCTCACAAGGTGATTCATAATAGTGCAAATTATTATTTAGTCGAATCACATTTTCCCATAAGTTTCAATAAAAATACCATTTAATTCATTTCACAACTGCCCTTGTGGTATTGTAGGAGATTTTTTTTTTCTCTTTTTCTGGTTGAAGGAAAAAATTTCTCGAATGTTGACTGTATTTCTTTAAGATTCTTTATAACTGGTTTAGGCACTTATAAGTGTTTGGATAGTTAAAGTATTTTTCGATAACTTTACAATTACATACTTCGCAACATCAATTTTGGCATTACGATTCGTTAACCGAATGCCAATTTGCTAGCTACGGTGAAAACCTTGCGAAAAATGTATTTGTTAGCCAAACTATTCATTAGCCTAATTATTTTAGTAATGCGAAGGTATTATTGTAATTCAACTTCCTATACAAATTAAATGCTCGTTCTAACATATCATCATCTTCGTAGCTCTTTAATGATGGATTGTGGCTTCCTGCTCGATGTTTCTTCATACGGTTCTATAATCCTCTTTAGCTCTTCAGTTCAATATTTGCTCTCTTCTATGATAAAATTCTATCCAGCGTCGTCTAGATCTACATTTTGACTATTTCCAGCAGGTTTACAGTTGTATATTTTTGATCATTTTTTTGTTGTACGTACGCTGTAAATATTCAAGCTATTTGAGTCGTTGTGATTTAATAATTGCTACAATATTTGCATCATTTTGGCCTTTTTTCTAAATTGGGTCATATATGTGCCAGTAGTTTATATATATATATATATATATATAATTTAAATAAAGCACTTCGACCAACTGGTCATTTGTGCTAATAAGCATTTACATTTTTATATAGCATATTGACATTTTATTATACATGGTATTATTTTCTTTGCCGGTTTTGTGTTATAATTTTTTTATAATTTGTGTTTTGTGTAAGTATTTTATGATGCTATGTGTGTTGTTCTCTGATAGGGCGTCTTTTATGTTTTGTGGTATATTGTATTTTGTGCGCTGTGTATTGTATTTTATACATTCTAATATTAAGTGTTGTACTGTTACTTGTTTCTGGCATATGTCACATATTTCGGGTGGTGTTTTTTGTAATATGTATTTATGTGTTGTGTTTGTATGTCCAGTCCTAAGCCGTGTGAGTGCTATTTGGTCTCTTCTGTTTTCGCTTGTTGCCCATCTTCTTGTATCTTCCTTTATGTTCCTCCAATGGTTGTTAGACACCTCTATCCATTCTTCTGTTTTTTTCATCCTTTGTTTATTTCTCGCAGTGGTTTTAAGATCTTCAGTAGGAATACGTGTTTTAATTATTTCTTCTTTTGTTGCTTCTTTAGCTGCTTTATCGGCCTCTTCATTTCTTTTATGTTTTAAAATACAGAGTAGATTTTTCTCGTTTTTTTTTTAATGTCCAGGTGCCCTGTTCTAGAAATCATGCGTACCTTTTCGTACGCGTAAGTTTAGAAGTTACAAGTGGTTTGAGCTCGAAGCGTATTCTTGAATTCAATTTACGGGTACATAAATAAACGTATTCGTAGGACATACTTCATTCTACTCGTTGTATGAAATATATGTGAAAAGTAAATTTTACTTACGGGATATGTGGTCCATCGAGATGGAACACAGGCCAATCTTCATGTTTAGTTCGTAAAACACTGACATTTCGCAACTTGTTGCATAAATGGCAATTATATTATACTTAATTATTTCTAATGAGTTTTCAGAAACCTTGGGGAGTTTCTATAGTTGTTGATATATTCCTTTCTCCTATGCCTATCTTGATTCCTGTATATCTTTTGGCATCAGGTGTGGGTTGAGCTACATTACACATTTCTTTCCATAGTTTTTTGTTTTGGGCTAGTATTCTGATTTCACCCCACCTTATTTCTGTACTGCTGTGTTGGCAGCAGTTATTTTCACATCGTCTGTTTTATTTGAGGATGGGCATCTTACACATTTCTGAGCTTCCGATATACTTGCATTCTGTGCAGTTGTCCGAAACACATTTCCCATCTACGACAGGTTTAAATCTTAAGGATTCTATAAAATCCGCTATATGCAAGCACGCAAGCTATATTCGCTTGCATGTTAGCTAGAGTAGGTCATGTAGAAAATTGGATGAAATCAATTGCGTATAGTTTTTTTAATTAGTGGTGCAACGTAATATAATATTTTGTAATAAGTACCAGTATCCATTTAAGGTAGTTTATCCAACCACAGTATTCTAGTCGCAATTCTTATAGTAAATTTATGACCGAAAATTTCTTCCATTTTTGTAACCAGTTTTTTGTCCATCGTGATCGTTTCTTTGATTATGATTTCACATAAAATGCAGCAGCTGTAGCAATAAGTATCTCATTAGACATCATTGCTGCATGCTACCGAACTAACTACTAACGATGTTCTAGAAATCGCCGTATAAGTCGGTACATGTAGAGATGCGGGCAAACAACAGACTATTCATCCAACACTGCTTGACATGCCAAGTTGACCGATTTGCATACATGTATGTAACGGGCTTAAAGGTATTGTTCCTTATCGAGGCAACTTTAAACATTCGATTTAGATCAATATAATTACACCTTTAATTAGTAATATTGAGCACTTACTATCAAAGTCACAAGAATAGTTTATTTAAATTTATTTATTTTAGCTCCAAGTATTTGTATTTCCTTCTAGGATTCTTAAAAGCTTTTCAATGAAATCGTTTTTTTAAAAATCTTTCATTTACGGTTTTCGATCAAGTTGAAAAATTGTCGAATAGTAGAGAAAGTGCGGACTATTTATTTTATATCTTAAGGGACTAGCTGTAGCTAGAGTTATCGAGTTAACCCTCAGATATACAGACATAAATACAGACAAAGGGCGGACATCAAACAAAACTTGGTCGATTTAGGTGCTTTAGTTCACGCAACGTTTTATCAAAATATCGGGTTTTTATCATTTCTTAAGTGTATCGTTAAACAAGGAACTGCTTCTCTTTTTAAATTCTAACAAAAAGACTTTCATTCAGTATTTTAATTTCAAGCATACAGTAACAAAAATGTTTGAATTAGGATTTTTCTAGAAGGGCCGTAAGGAGGGTATTAAGTCTCTAAATTGCGCCCACCAATGATGATTATGGAGGGAAAGAGAAATTAAAAAATCAAGTGAATATGAGGTGGGGAAGAAATTAAAAATTTCAAGTGAGGATGTTTAATCTGGAGGAGGGTCTTAAAAAATACTTGAGGTAACTAAAATTTTTACGCTTTATCCACAGTTACGAGCCTGTCATGTAAGTCAGAAGAAGAAACATACAGTCGGATTTTTTGACAATGACATCACAAGTAATTGCCTATTATGTTTACATAATATACATAAATACTTGCTATAAATAAGGTAACATACAGGTATTATAGTTTTTTTTTGCCGAATGTATAATTAGGCGCTTAGAAATATCTTTACCCCCTTCTTAGATAACCAAGCACAGCGTTTTAGCCAGCGAATTTTACACAGTGTTTTAGAATTTGTGAGGTTATGTATAAATAACGTGCTCAATAATGTGAACATAATATTCAGATAAATTTCAACCTATGGGTGGTAGCGCTACGTACAGCGTACTTAGATACCCACAAAACGTCCATTAATTTGAGTGAATACTATGTAGATATATGCGAATCTCTTTAATTGATCGGTGACGTCATTGTCTTTACAAACAAATCTGTTGTATAAACATAGAAGAGAAGACAGCATGGAAAGGTTAGTCGGACAAAGAAAAGTAGATGTATGTCGACCGTGAAGCAGATATCCTAAACTTTGGGTCAACTAAATTATATTTCCAATGGCCACAAACTACATAAAACTGCATAGCTGGATCAAAATCGCAAAGCGTGGGTTTCGAAAATAAGAGCACTCATACCAGCATGATACTATCAAACCCTCATGTAGAGTAATGTATCGCTAATGGATTGCTAAAAAGCTGCCTTCTTACATTGACATCTATTGTAGTTTCAGCTCTCCATTTAAACAACCATAAGGGATAAAAATATTGATAGTAGAAATCATTTTAGTTCATCTCTAGTTAAACTTCGAATATTCGTAGACCTATAGCCTCTTAAGTGCAGAATATCCTTTAATTATCCTTTTAAGCTGTAGGATGCAGCAGGTCACGGCTGCAGTCAGTAAAATTAACGTTGGAGAAGGATATAATCGTAGTATATTTTTCAGCTTGGAGGAAGTCGTTGGGATCTTGTTTTTGTAACCTATGATATTCTGCCTCTCTTTTGGCTTTTAAGCTAGATGAAGCGCCCGCTTAGGGCGTTCCACCTTGTATTTTTATTTATATTCCAAATTATATTTTTATTTCCGTTTAATTATCAATTTTACTTAATTTAAATAAATATTCATTTTATAGAAAAAACATGTTTAGAACCTCGCTATATTTTATTTCCAAAATACAAATATATTACCATATATTTTACCCGATACAATAATATTTTATATAATTTTATATAATACTATAATAATTTATTATTGTATTAATTTAAACCTAATTTTAATTTATTTAAAATAACATTTTGTTTTCCTTAAAATAAAACATGTTTAGAGCCACTGGTAAGATTTTTGCTAGCCAAAACCATGCATTTTTATTTCATTAATAATTCTCTACCAAGATGAGCAGACGTGTTTTTGATTTTTATATTGAAGTAATAGTTTAAATTCAGTTTCAATTTAATCAGGATCCCCTGATTTGTGTAGATTGTAAATTCATATATTAGGGTATATTAATTATTAAATTTATATTTTGTTATAGTTATTTTTTCTGAAGTTTTCCCTCCAGATTTCTTGTGTGTTTAAAATCAGTCATTGTGGAAGTAATTAATTAATTACTGCATTTTTGTTAGACCAGAGAGAAATGTTGTTAATAATGTTCTAAATTTTATTTATATAAACTGTCTATTTTAAATTTATTTCAAATTTTGTCATTTTATTGAGTGACTGCATAAGTCGCTGCACTCAGTACGAACTTGTGTTATACCGTTTCTGCATGCGGTCGTTCTGCTTAAATAATTTTTCTTTTGTTTAATTTTGTCAAATATATTTGTTATAAATTTACTAAAAGATCTGCACCCATTTCTCAACATTTTGCGTTGAGAAATCATTTAAATTCATCTCTTTTTTGTAGATTTTTAATATAAATTTTTCTTTAAATTTAGAATCAAGATTTTTTATAATTTATGGTGGGGTAAATTTACAGTGTAATCGGCCGTCTTCACCGCCGCGCTTACCGCTATTAATTGTTGCAGTCCGCAACAATTATAATTGTTTAATTTTTTTTGTACAATTTTTTCTTATTTCTGGCAACGCTACACCACCTGTTATTACTAATTTTACACTGTAAATTTCCTTAACATATTAGTGATCCCAAAACTTTTTCTCTCTTTTAACAATTAAAGGGCAACGCATTTGCACCAAGAACCTGACCTTTTTTATTGTAATAAATTCTCCGTTCCGCGCACCGCGCACCGCGCCTTCATATTTTTGACTTTCAAAGTCAACCCTTGTGTGTCGTCGTCTGGACTCCTGCCCTACCTGGGCCAGGAGCGGGCGCCACACTAGAGAAATCAGTTATTTCTTTAAATTGATCTGTGGACCTGGTAGAGCACCAACCACGAGACTTTCTTCGTAGAAATTTCCTTTGTAAAATTAATCTCTTTAGGTTGTCACTGCTTCATCGCTGTACATGGCGAAGTAAAGCAGCTAGTATTTTATAAACTATTATCGATAGTTATTGGTTCTTTAACTTATTCGATAATTGAGGTATTTGTTTTCTTTTCTGTCTATTATACTTTCAGATCTTTCGTTGGGATCAGGGGGACTGAAATTTGAATTTTAACTCGAATGAGTAAGGATTTAACGTTTTAAATTGGTCAAAACATCGTCTGATGAGTATGTGATTTTGTAATATTGTGCAGAGTTATCACATCTAATTCAATATTCTGCGGTTAGTACTGACGAATTTTAGGGCACAATTGCTCCCACTAAAATACTGTAAAATAAATTTCAGTTTCTACCACACCCTATTAGTGTGGTATCCCGATCAAATTTATACGACAATATGATTTTTGATACTTTGCAGTAATGTAAGGTCATACATCACATTATTAAGTTACGTTATACTTTATCAAATACCAGGACTCTATAGCTTAGGACCCACAAAATTCAAGTGACCCATGCTAATAGTGTAACTTCTTCCTCTTCTTCAAACATTCATATTTGTCCAGTACTGGACATACTCCATCCATTTTTTCAATTCACACGGTTTTCCAGCTATTTCCTCTATATAATTTGACCGTTTTTAGGCGGCCGTTCAAAGTTTCTCCTGCCGTATCTTGGCCGCCAGTGAACAATATTTGTTACCCACCTTTCATCTGGTCTTCTAATGATCTAATGATATACCCAGCTCAGTTCTTTTTGCCTTGCCACCGCCTATCCAGTGTTTGTAGCTCCACTTATTACCATATCTCCTGGAGTTACGCTTCTCTTCTTGCAGTGTTACTTCTATCATTCTATGCTCTATGGTCCTTTGGCCTACTGCTGTTAATTTTGAATTTTATGTGTGATATTTATCTTTTCTAACCCATAAGTCAGGACGGGCAGTAAACAAGTGTAAAAGATTTTGGGTCTTTAGCTTGAGAGGTAATTTTTTATTGCAGAGAATATGGAAGAACTTGGAAAAAGCTACCTAGTAATAAGTTACACGTAGTGTAACTAATGTTTAAAAATAAAACGGTTTCAATCTATAATTTTCAATACGTTATTCATTATTTCTGGAACACCCTCCATCACAATATTGTTATTATCAAAACGACATCCATAAAACAATATATTTTCCCAACCATCTTCTATCATAATAATTTTTAAAACATATTCCTGTAACATGGCGATTTATTATGCAAAGTTTATATAACTGATCCATTAGTAAAATTGTGTTCACGCGACTCTCCGATATCTTGACGTAAATGGCTTTACTACTATGACATCAACAAGCGGTATCATTTGTTATTTGCATGCCATTGTCTTTTAGTTTCGTCTTTGTTCTTTTCCTAGTCTAAGACAAAGATAGATTGTAGAAATATAAACAGGAAAACAAATCAGTTTTAACTGTCTTTTGTCCTACAAATGGAAAGAAGACATGGAGTTATTTAAAGGCACGACATCTATTTATTTCAATGCAGCGGTTGTTATAATGTCAAATGCAAGTTTTTACTATAAGTTTAACCCAGCTAACGTAACTGAAATTGAACAATTCTAAACAGCCTAGCACACAATAAAGTATGGAATACGTAGATACGAGGCTTGATCAAAAATATCTGGAGTTAACATCATAAAACTTATTAATAAAAACTATAACAGTTGCCTCCGAAATAATACCCTGCAGCAGCTATAAACCGCTGCCAACGCCCTTTCCACTTCTGGGAGTACTTTTGTAGACACTTTTGGGAATCGCTCTTAGATCACCCTTCGTATTCTCTTCCAAATCTTCATTCGCGGAGGAGTACCAACAGGTTAAACCGTAAATTAACATTTTTTTTTTTTTATCGATAAGTTTCAGGTGTTTCAATTTATATGATTATTAGCGTCTTTATTTTAATATAGGAACACAATAATACATAAATATAATATAAACTATAATATATAACCTGTTCAAAAGGTATTGATAGTAATAAAATCACGTGAAAGATTGAAGTTGCTATTGTCTGTGGCATAAAATTAAGGGCTAAACAGCCAACGAACAACGAGAGTTTGACAAAATTATCACGTGAGCATTGCATGATTAAAACTTCTTGATTCCGAACAAAGTATAGCAATAGTTTATGATTGTTGACTTATAAAATACTAGCAGTATACCCGCTGCTTCGCTGCCGAAAAAAATAGTCGTAGCCCGCTTAGATCGGACCAATTTCGAAATCGGTTCAAGACTGGTTGCTGCGAATCGTTTTATATTCAAATATATTAATTTATTTTAATCTACCATTGTATTAATATGTGCTTCTTATACAAATAATTTAAGTACAAACTTCTTTGTAAACATTGGTAGTATAGACATTTAGTAACAACACGTATAAGTGTCCCGTTGTGCTAACCCAGGAAAATGCCACATAAAATGCCCATGTGAGAATCACTCATCGCCAAATGCAGCGCCGATCACGTGGAACATTTTATCTTGCACCTTACGAAATTATTTATTAGTAGTATAATTTTTATGATATTTATTATAATTACTCCGTGATAATACCTGATTTATAAATCGTACCTATATAGGTCGGAGCACTTTTTCGTTAGTAAATATGCCACCCAAGGAAGTTTTTTTCTTCGTATTGCTTTAGGGGGTTACAATAATATTCAACAGCGAATTTAACGTTATAATTGTCGTCAAAAATGAAAATAAAAATATTTGTGATATATATTCTCGGGAACATTTTTGTAGAAATATTAAACCCTAAAATTCGTTAATATATATTTTGAATATGTGTATTTTTTATAGTTTTATATAATACGGAAAATTTTTCCGACTTTTTTCTAAATATTTCATAATTGATCGGAAGTCTGGTGTCATACAGCGATGATATAGCTTAATATCTTTCCAGACAAATTTGCAATACGCTGTTGCAAATAGTACTAAAATCGGTTAAGCCGTTTTTGAGTTTTAATACATGTACAGATTCTAAACAGACGCCTATGTGCCAAAAAGAAATAAAACACAGGCTATCCGAAGCGTTTTATAACTAACCGTGAATCAAGTTTTGCCGTTTATGGGTTGATCAGAGCAAAATACGTTTTTGTACATGTGTATGGGTAACCTTTGGAAGCAAAAACCAAGTCGGTATCTCATTATAGGTCTGATATATTGACGAAAGATTTGCTTATTTATGTATATTATTGATATTATAACAACTTTTGTTATGCACATGTTTACTCTGCCCCCCTAAATATTCAAAAGCTACACTAAACAGAAAATAATCGTTGTTCAATCAAAACAAATTGTGTTTATAAATTGTTGATGTAAAGTAAATAATAAGCTAGATATTTCCAGTATTTTAGTTTTAGCACCAACCCCCCTCCTCCCTTCCCCAGCTTCTCAACCAATTGAATAATTTATAGGACAACATATTATATATATATATATATATATATATATATATATATATATATATATATATATATATATATGGGTTAGAAAAGATAAATATCACACATAAAATTCAAAATTAACAGCAGTAGGCCAAAGGACCATAGAGCATAGAATGATAGAAGTAACACTGCAAGAAGAGAAGCGTTACTCCAGGAGATATGGTAATAAGTGGAGCTACAAACACTGGATAGGCGGTGGCAAGGCAAAAAGAACTGAGCTGGGTATATCATTAGATCATTAGAAGACCAGATGAAAGGTGGGTAACAAATATTGTTCACTGGCGGCCAAGATACGGCAGGAGAAACTTTGAACGGCCGCCTAAAAACGGTCAAATTATATAGAGGAAATAGCTGGAAAACCGTGTGAATTGAATAATTTATAGGACAACATATTATATATATATATATATATATATATATATTTAATAAAGTTATTGGGAATAGCGGTGGAGGAAAAAAACTGTCTGTATTAAATATAATACAGACACGGAATAACGATATATATATATATATATATATAAATTAATAAAAAAGGTATTTTATGAATAATAAGACATGATTTTATTGATCAACTAATACGTCTCGCACATCATATGATATATTTTATACTATTCTATTTACATAAAACAATATGCCTTGGCAACGATATAGCACGCCGCGATCGTTAATAAGGGTAAATGTTGTATAATTATATTTTCGCTAACACGGCCAGACTGACATGCGGAACGTTCTCGGGACGCAACTGTATTCTTCACACCATTAACAGCATTGTTGTTATCAGCAACAGCAACCTGCATATCACCAGTGGTCTGCTCCATACCAACAACAGCATCCTGCATCTTGCGTACCAGTAACAGCATCCTGCATACCAGGAACTCCATTCTTGAGCTGGTCCACCATTCATCTTCTACTGCATCTTCAAATTATTCACCTAATTCATAATCTGTAAATAGAGCAATTTGGGCGCAGAATTGATTTTTAACAAAATCAACCATGCACCAATATCAATTAGTAAAACTAAATACATATTTGCTTAAAACAAAACCTCCCAGAAGCAAAGTATAAATCGTGATCTGAAAGTTTAGAGACTTTTTGTTATCAATTCATTTCTCTATCACAAACTCAGTGACTAGATCAACAAGCTCAGATACTCAATAACTATCTATTAGTTTCCTTCATTACAGATTGTCTACAGTACAACAAGCTCAGAGGCCGTTTATTCATTTCTGCACACACAGTGCTCAGCTCAGAGAGCGTCTATTCGTTTCTGCACACACAGTGCTTTATCATCATCATCAGCCCGTCGCCATAGCTCACCATCTGCCACCATGGTTACAGAGCTATTACCGGACTGACAGCCACTGGCAGCGGCATGTCTTGCGGTACTCGACAAGCTTTCAAATCTCAACTCATTATCTATTATATTTCTCAGTTTATTTTGCCATTCCGATCCCAGTGATCTGTCATTTGTCTTTTCCAATAAACGCTCAAATTCAAAACTAAAATCTTGAAACTCAGATCTTAATTATCAAATCTCAAATATCATAACTCAGATATTAAATCACAAATATCAAAAACAAAATCTCATATTTTGATGTCTCGAGTCTTAAAACTCAATTATTAAAATCTCAAATATTAAATCTCAAATCTAAATTTTACTCATTATGGCTAACACAATATGATTTAACCAAAACAATAAAATGCCTCTTACCATTTTAGTTATCAACAATCTAACCAGTTACCTTCGTAAATTGTGTTTGTTAATAACAAAGCAACGCTCGTTCATCCTGACAATTTTTAGGGATCTTTGTTAAGATTTTTCATTTTTCAAACAAATGTCACATTTCAAATTTATTCCAATAACTGTCATTTCCTTAGAAACCACTTGAATTAATTTTTGACAAAATAACTTGAAATTTGCCAATTTATTATTTAGCTCATAATTCATACTACCTTTATATGATTCTCAATCGTCACCTTTAACTGAAAACTTTACATTAGCCTTTGCAATATTACACGACAATTTCTTTGCACTAATATAATGGTTGCATTAAAAAAAATATTTTTAATAAAGCACTTATTTTATATTTCTTGTGGGTGATAGGCCAATCGCACTTCTGATATATTAATAAAAAAGGTATTTTATGAATAATAAGACATGATTTTATTGATCAACTAATACGTCTCGCACATCATATGATATATTTTATACTATTCTATTTACATAAAACAATATGCCTTGGCAACGATATAGCACGCCACGATCGTTAATAAGGGTAAATGTTGTATAATTATATTTTCGCTAACACATATATATATATTATTTTAAACAACTTTTCTCATGTGCCTTTTTGCTGGTAAGTCAATAGTAAATGAGATATTTCAAAAGTTTAGTTTTTGGTTGTCCCTTCGTAACTCTCGTAATATCAAACCAACTGAAAAAAAAATCATTAATAAAAAAATTGTTTTCTTTTTATAAGCACGTCTTACGTCTTAAGTGCTACAAATTTTATTCTTCTGATTTTCGATTTGCCCCCTTATTTTGACTGCATTTCAACTCGGTATATACAGATTTTCTGTTGTATATATATAAAAGATTTTACTATTATATTTAAATATTTATATAAAATAATAGATAAAAGTTAATAAATAAATAAAAATAACAAAATTCGTAAAAATGCGCAAAAATAAAAAACCAGAAAACAGATGCTCGACTTAAGTCTCGCTCTGCATATCTGGAAGTGGGTTAGAATTTCCGGACATAGCCACAAATATTCTCTTTTATATATAAAGATCTTTTATATATAAAGATATGTAAATATAATAGATAGATAGATATAACTGATAGAAAAATGTTATTATTAAAAATGTTGGCAATTGTGTTCTATTTATTGTTTTAATGGATATTTTATTTGAGTTTATAACCTAATTTGCGCAAATTTTTTGACCAAGATACCTAAGCATTCATTATCAAAAGTTACTTTCACAATAGAAAAAAACATTTTGAACATATACAGTGCGATCATTAAATCCTGACCGTTACATAATGGTAAACAATGGGTTTTAAAATATCAAAGCTGTATTCTAATTCACAGCTGAAAATCCCAATTTAACAAAGAACCAATCAGATTACTTCGTTGGTCCGAACTCTCGGGTGAACGAAGATCTATTACTAACTTCATATTTGTTATCAACTCATTGGCGTGTAGAGAAAAACTGTTCATTTAATCATCAATTCGTATAGGGAAAAATTGCTAAGCGATATGACATCTGGTGGGATTGAAGGAACTACAGAAATAGACATTGTGTCGCGCTTTTTTTTATAAAAAATGTTTGCATAAAAATATAATTGCATAAAAACAAGTATTAATATTGTAGCAAAATTACAAAAACCACCAGTAAACATTTTCCATAAGTAAAATTCACGTTGTTAATATGTAACGAATGTCTATTTTGAAGGTTCCAAGTTTGCCGAAATAGCGCTGCGATCTTAAAATACTTCCCCTATAAGGTAACAAAAATAGAATGTACGCCTATGTGTACATGTCCTTGGAAATTAGTTTGATAACTAAATGTTTCTGTCAAGTATTGCATAACATTAAAGAAGGAGGTTGTACGGGTTCCGGACAGCAATGACTTATTGTATTGCTTAACGTTCAAGATGTAATGATCGCACTGTACTTATACTTTAGTTGCTTGTGACCATAATATGTATTTTTCAATTTAAATAAATATTTTTTTACAAATATATGTCTTATATATTTAAATATAACCTCAAACCCGACGTGAGATGTCAGCAACTTGCTCAGCATGTCTGCGTAAAACTTCCCGTACACTGTCGTGCCTCGCTCTTTGAATTCGATATTTAGGATTCCTCTTAAATATCAAAAAATCGGACAGGGCATACATCTGCTGCGTAGAATACGTCAATGTTGTTTTGTGACAGTGTCGTTTGTGTGTATTCATGAAACAATGGTTTCATTAAGACACACTATTAGCGATTAATTCATATATTTCGAAAATCTTCATTCGTTCTTAGATAGAAACCGCCACGCCGGTTCCACGGTGATAGTGTTAGCGCCGATGTTGACGCCGCGTGCCGCTGCATGACAACGCTTTCTATAGCACCCTGTTCATCCGGCGCTGATCAGTGACCTCCTATTTTGTCCAGTACTTTGTCTTTTTTCTTCCATCACGTGAATATTATAACGTTTTATATATTTTCTTCGCAAATGTTGCGACCTTCGCAAGTTAAGTCGTAATTTTTGTCACTTTTTCCACTGTTACACTCTAGTCTTGTAGAATTATTTGTTACAGATTATTTGGACGGTCATACTCGTGTATAGTCTCTCCGATTGTTGAATTATGACTCCCAGGGAGGCTAGAAACTATACTAGAAAATATGTCTATACTTGCGTCAGCGAATCAGTGCAGTTACGTCACAATACGAAACAATCGAATGTATTGTTTGGAACAATGCAATTGTTTGTTACGTCGTGTGACCTAACTGCACTGATTCGCCGACGCTAGTATAGCCGTGTTTGCGTTAAATTTGTCTGAGTTCCAAACAGACAGAAATTGATTTTTTATGTAGATATCGTCTTATAATAATACTTAACTTGTTGAAACGAATTATGAGAACGGACAAAAAAAAAAGGATATAGCCTCCAATTTTAATTTGTTGTATAGATAATAAAATGTGAAAACTTTACTTAACAAATTACAAAAAAAAAACGATTTTAAGTTCTTGCAAACTGACAATGCAGGGCTGACATAAGAGGGGTTCATGTCCAGCGGTAGTTTATGTATCTATATTTTTTTAATTCGATCCGTCTTCCTATTCTTTTTAAACACTTCGATTTGTCTTCCTTTTTTAGTCGTAGGCAGACCGATCAACCGTCTGTCTTTTCTTGTTGTCACCTCCATCCGTCTTCCTTTTAACTTGCCCGACCTTAATATATAAGGGGCAAGTATTATAATCGCGAAAATTTTCGATGTCGAGATTTTGACTGATGACCACGTTTCATGGTCGAGGGAATCCAAAGAACCTATTTTCGAAGTGCCGTCCGTGTGTGTGTGTGTACGTGCGTGCGTGCGTGCGTGCGTGCGTGCCTGCGTCCGTGCGTGCGTGCGTGCGTTCGAGCGTGCGTGCGTGCGTGCCTGCGTGCGTGCCTGCGTGCGTGCGTGCGTGCGTGCGTGCGTGCGTGCGTGCGAGCGTGCGTGCGTGCGTGCGTGTGTGTGTGTGTGTGTGCTTGTGTGTGAGAAAGAATTCGTTCTGGCACTAAAAAATTCTCCTATTAAATGGGAAGAACCCTATTGTTTTTTTGTGAAGATCGGTTGAGTACAAATGGTAGTTTACTCGTGTCGATTTTAAGATTTTTGCGAATATTTAGCAACAAAACAATATTTCGAAAAAATTTATTGTACAAAAGTTATTATAACTGCAATAACTAATAACTTTTATTTGAGACGTTTTTTGATAAAACGAAAAATTTCGAAAATTTTTTATAAAATTATTTAAAATTTTTCCAAGTCTCAATTTTTTCATACTTATATGTAACGTTTCCATGGTCATAATAATTAATTTGTAATATTACATTAAGGCTCGGTCTTTCCAGCTTCAGATAAAGTTCCAGGTAACTATCTGACAGATAAGGTTATTTATAACTTCATCTGCTGAATAAATGTCAATACCAGTCAGTGAATCCAATACGTCAGTCTCATTATCTGTTAGATAACTATCCGATAGATACATTTGTATAGAAAGAAGGGATGACATTTACTCAGCAGATGAAGTTACAAATAACCTTATCTGTCAGATAGTTACCTGGAACTTTATCTGAAGGTGTAAAAACCGGGCCTAAATAATATTTTGATTAGTTATCAGTGACACATATATACGTCAAGTAAACATTGGTAAATTGCGAAAAAAATTAGAAAATTTAAGGTTTGTTGTTAATCGTGTTATTTTTCTTTTTATGGGAGGGCAAGTGGGCAAGTCTAGTGGAGGTGTCCCTTCGCCACTGGTTTAGTCTTCACTTCGATCCATCTTCCTTTTGTTTTCAACACTTCGATTTTGCTTCTTTTTTTGATCTACAATTCAATCCGACTTCCTGTTTTTTTTTTTTTTTGGGGTATCACTTCTGTTAGTCGTCATTTTTTTGTCATCACTTCAATTCATCTTCCATTTTTAGTCATGACTTCAATCCATCTATTTTTTTGCTTATTACTTTGATCTATCTTCCTTTTCTGGTAATCACTTCGCTCCGTCTTTCTTTTTAAGTCGTCACTTCGATCCGTCTTCTGTTTTTTTGCTTATTACTTCGATCCATTTCCCTTTTTTTTTTGTCATCATTTCAATCCGTCTTCCTTTCTTTCGTCATCACTTCGATCCATATGTCTGGATGCCTCTATCTCACGGTAAGTCACATGCCGATCTTCTTCAATTATTTTGCGCACAGCATCGATGTTTTTTGAATCACAGCCGATTTTGGTCGACCTTCACGAGAATCATCACTGACGAACGCACGACCACGACGAAATTCTTCAAACCAATTGTAAACTGTCTTTTCTGATGGTGCTTCATTACCAAAAGTTGAACGAAGCATTTTTTGTCTAAAGCTGGCCCTGCAAAATTACGCTTTTATTTCTGAATCCGGCCCCGCAAAATTACGTTGCGGTCCTGTGACACTGAATATACAAACATTTTGTTCTAGCCTCAAATTACATGAAAGCTAATGTTGATATAGAACGTAACGTTACATTCTCAAAGGCTTCATTTATCAATAAAAAAATTTCTATCCAAAATTAGCTGTGAGTGGAAGCTACAATGGAACCTCGTATAAAGAGTGTCCCATAAAACACTTCCGGTACAACAATTAATTAAAGTGGAAACTGCGGGTGATAGTACCGGGTATCAATCATGATATGTCACACTACGCGACATGCGACATTTGTTTTTTGTACAGCGTAATTTCAATCATGTTTACCTGTGTTTTACACAAAGGTTTACTCGTCCGACTGTTTAAACTCTGTTAGATATTACTTTTATCATGACCAACAAGAATACTAAAATGTTATTTGTGAAAGGGCTTGAATGATGGCTTTTTAAGTAGTGCCCTTTGATCACAGATCAAAAAGGCATTGTAATTTTTTGTAAAGAGATTTTTTAGAATTGTCAACATTTAATTTCATAGAAAAAAAGTACGAAATATTATTAAGATTTGAACTAAAATACAAAGTTAATTGAAAGTACTTTAATAAGAACCCAGACATCTGTAGTTTCGGATATTAATTAAATTTCCACTTTATTAAAAAAAAAAAAACTTTTTATGAATATTATTGCTTCGAACTCTTAATATATAGGGATAGTGGGTAGGAATGAGTAATTTTTTTATTTATTTATTTTATTATTTATATAGATATATATTTTTTTTTCACTGCGTTTTTCACTGCAGAATATTAAACAGTTATTTATGCAACAAGTGCATAAAGTAGTGCTTTTTTTCACGAATGGGAAGTTTGACCGCTCAAGCCGTAGGCGAGTACTTCAATCCCATGAGTGAAAAAAGACGCTTTATGCACGTGTTTCATACAATATTTTTTCTATGACTGTTTCTAATTGAAAATATAAAAAAGGCAAATATAAAAAATGGAAAAAATACCTTTTATTTTGTAACAATTTTAAAAAATAACAAATTATGAACTTTCTTTCATAATAGTAATATTAAAAGTACAGTTGTTGGGATTATTTATAGTAAATTTAAATCCAAACAATTTATTTTATTTCTTCTCTAGAAAATATTTGTGATTTTTTAGCTTTTAATCCAACTGATTGTCGTTTAAGATAAACTATAAGTTTGGAATAGTTACTAATATCTACATTATTATATAATTAATGTGGTTTTTAATTTCGAGTACGTGGACCAAAATATGGATGATTTAAAATTTTCTGAATTTTCCTCGAAATAAACTAATATTATTCGGTCTATAAAGGAATTTATTTTCATGTGATTACGCCATTCCATGAACAAGTTATAATCTTTTAAATAAACATCTTTAGATTTTTGAGGCAATAAGTCTTGCTCTGCCTCATTTGCCGTTGCGATTGTGAAGTTCCTTCTGAAGTACATATTTCAATATTTGAATCTTCTTGTAATTCTATATTTATAAATTTCACAATATTTAATATCACAAATTGCAAATTGATTTGAATTGTTTTCAAAGCACCCTCTGATACTTCTTCGGACTGGACAGATGTGAATCCCTGGAAATACTTTTGTAACCCCCTTTATTTTGCATGGATCTTATGATAGGAGTGAAAAAATGGAACGCTATTGCACTTTTTTTCACGATTTTTACTTTTTTAAACTCTCACCATAAATAGGCATTTTATGCACTAAAACGAGTGAAATATGGTACCGTTTTTTTTTTTAACCCTTTACCGTATAGTGTGCCATATTCCGAATTTATTTTTTATTTTAGTTTTGAAACTGAAACAGAACGTTACTTCATGAATGTTCATATATACCACATACACAGCAATGGATCCTGCAGTATCTCAAGTAATGGGCTGCAATAGATTTCAGGATATCAAGCGGAATTTGCACTTCAACGAAAACTCTGAATTTATTGAGAAAGCACAACAAGAAGATACGACCTTTTCTTTCAAAAATTTGAGAGCGACTGCTTCTAATCCCTAATGAAGAACACCTGGCAATTGACGAGCAAATAATACAGAATAATTTTCTTTTGTAACACAAACCCTATTTTCATAAAAATAATAATTAATATTTTAAATATATTTTTTGAATTAATTTTTCTATCAATAAGAACCAATTACTAATGCCCATGAATTATTCTATGATGAAATAAAGAAGTGCAAATTCAAACAGCATAACAGAACGAACAGGTCAAAGTACCGTATGGTATACAAAAAAATTAAGGAGGTATCCATCCCAAAAAAACAAAGAGATGAAAGCACGGCATGGATGTGGATATGAGGCGGCAGCGAACAATTACTGAAGAACAGAGGAAGAAAATAAATTCAGAACATGCACGAAGCAAGCAGAAATAAACGAGCATCTAATCAAATGTCCTGAAGAAGGAGAAGAAAAAAAGTTAAAGTTTTTTTTTTTTTTTTCTAAACTAAACGCTTATTTATGATATCAGCAAACTTTACTTACTGGTTAATTCAACACAGCTGATGTAGGTTAGCATAATTTTCTTTTATGGCTTTCTCACTCCCGACTCTCTGCATTAGATTCATCAGAAAATCTCTGGCGTGTTAAATTTGGCACGTATGCCATCAACATGCCATCGTTGTATTAGTTGGAATTAATTGGGAGCTAACAAGATTTGGTGGTGAAATTTTTAGAAATACTGCGTTGTATCATTAAAACTCAAGGAGAACAAGAACATTGTTAAGATATTTTTAGGTGTGAAAGATATTATATTTAAAAAGATAAAACAAGTCTTGGAGAATACGTAAGAAAAATAAGGATGCAGAAACAATAGGTAGCTACTTCTTCAGAATGCAGTACAACTCGAGATTCTTAAGAGGCTTTATAGAACATACCCAAGGGGCACTAACAGATGAAGGATCTAATTATAACATATCTTAGAGTCCAAGAATCCTTTCTCTAATTAAAGTATGTGGATGTGGAGATGTGTCAAAGAGAAGGCGTGAGGTGAAGTACTCTGTCTTCGGTTTTTCTGAATGGGTCCTAAATATATATTGAGAATATATTGATGTATGTGTAATATATTTAGTTTAGTTATTGGATAATGGATGGATACACTATTTTCTATATTTCGCCCGTTATATTGAGTTGAATATCTGTATAATACGTACTATTGTTGTACTAATCATTCTTATAATTTTAACAAGTATTTAAAGTAGGAATTTATTAATTAGATATTTTTTGGCTATTTCGAAATAAATTTTAAGTTATTATGTAAAAATAAAATAATAGGAATAACTCTTAACACTCATAAATACATTTATTTAATGAAACAATTAAGAAACTAAATATATTATGCAAATACTTGAATAAGTAATAAGTGATTATTTGAAAAATATTCTAGCCATGAGCATTTTCCTTCTTCCTCTGGTGCCGAATGATAGTGATCATCCGGTGAAAGTTCATGGGAAGAGTTTTATTGTCGGCAGCACGAAATAACTCTATCGAAGACTTCTTGTACCCCTGTCTTAACTAGCCCTCTGCTGGCTTCGATTTTCCTCTGCATGACAAAATGGAGCAAATATTTATTTGGGTTCATTCTAATGTTTCTCAAGTATTCTAGCTTTCTTATCTTGGTCTTCTTTAACACTTCAACTTCTTTTTGCATCCTCCTGATACCTTCGGCATTTGTGACTCAGTCGACCCAGCTTATTCTTAGTATCCTATGATACGATCACATCTCAAAAGCCTGAATTGTTTTGGATATAGACTCAGTCAGGATCCATGCCTCAATTCCGTATAGAAACACAGGGAATACGTATGCCTTAAGAATGTGGTTCTTAGTGTTCAAGCTTAAATTGTGACTGCAGAGAATTGACCTTAATCTTTGAAAATCTTCGGTAGCTCTTGCTATTCTGTATTTTATTTCTGAGGGGTGGTCTTACTCCTCATTTACGACTGTGCCAAGATAAAGTCCATTTACCGAAACTTTGAAATGACGTCACAGTTGAAAAACTCACCTTGTTGTCAATTCGTAAACTGTCAAAAAAAGTTAGGTTATATCGATCAATTTTTAAAAATATATTGAAAACCTATATTTCCTATGGAGGAAAGGAATTAATGTAAATTATGATGCACAGCAGTTCTTTCTAACAGATTTTTCGCGAAATTTATGGTTTATATTATATTAAGTATATAATGTAGTATTTTAAAAAAAAATAAATAAATTTCAGTGTATAAGAAACATCAGAAATATTTGTTTTTAGAAATGTGTCGTATTCTTTTAATACTTTTTATACAATTTACTTTAATTTTTCGCCTGGTGTCACATTGACACAGCGGGTTCGGGAAGCAAACGCGGAGTGTTCCGAGTCACACTGTTTAACTCCAGACCGCTCGAATAAACGCGTTTAGATCTTTTCTCGAACGCTCCGAGCTTGCTTCCTGAACTCACTAAATGATATCGGAAAGCAATGATACAGAGTCAAATTTTTTATTATTCGAATAGAAATTTTTTAATTTCAGATGTTAGATACAAGTTTGTTTCGAATAATGAATATTCAAATATTATTTCCAGTCAAACAGTTTATTGCCGTTACCTGCAAGTGTAAATTTCATGACTATGCTAAAATTACTTTTTGTTTGCATCTGATGATAATAAACCGTTCTACGTAACAGACCAGTAGGTTAAAATTACAAAAAAAAAAAAAAAACGTAACGAATGTAAATCGAACATATTTTATTAATCCTATATTATATTTGTTTATCGACCAACAGATAAAAGTAGGTTATAGAAATATCACCCATCATATTTGATATCTATTACTCTTTTATGAGTTTTAAAAAACCATTAAATTTTAGTTTTAATCACTCTATTAGAAAAGGTAGTTTACTAAGGTACCCCTTTCATGCAATTTTATATTAATAGAGTCGACAGTAACATACTCTCCTAAAATCAAATAATTATCTTTCAAAATAATTAATAAGAGACAAAACCATCCTTTGACCACGGCTACTAAGAGCTTTGGGCAATTTTATTGCAGTAAAATTTAAAAATAATAAAATATAACCTCACTAAATAAGCACTTAAATGTCAACCTGACAAATAACGATTGAACAATACAATTACAAAATGACAACATTGGAAAAATTTACCAAAATTAAATAAATAAATGTATGTACTAACTGAGTTATGGATTGATGTTGATTAAACCATATCATAACTTTGGTACTTAAATTAACCAAGTGTGACGTCATCTCACATTTATTGTAAACGGAGTTTACAATAAACTCTGTACTCTGTGTTGGGCAACGTTGTTTCTTGTTAACCCGTTTTCAGTTGAATTGACGCCTTTGCTGATTACTATGTATTTGGTTTTAATCACGTTGATTTTAAGACTATATTTGTCTTCCCCATTTGCTAATATAGCAAGCAGTTCTTGGAGTCCAGCTGGTGTTTCAGCAATAAGAAGGGTGTCGTCAGGCTGCCTAATTTTATTAATCCTCTAGCCATTTATCACTATGGCCTCTTCAATTTCGTGAAAAAGCTCAGTAATCTCTTCAGAGTATATGTTGAAGAGCAAATGTTACAGGATACAACCTTGACGAACTCCTTATATAATTTCCACTTCTTTTGTAAGTTCTCTATCCACCCTGACATTTGGTGTTTGGTTTCAAAACAGGTTAATAATTAAACGCACTCTTCTAGTCATGTCTTTATAAGTAGACTGAGAAGTTATCGTGCTTGACGTAGGCAAAAGCTTTCTCGAAGCCGATGAAGCATAATTAGACCTCTTTAGTAACATTTCTAAAGCATTGTATTAAAACTTGCAATATGAAAAGAGCCTCTCTTGAGAATGGTCAGTCGTTATAGTAAAGATATGCTTATTTTAAAACCATATTTCGAATTCTCAGGACTACTTTTTAACAAAGTTAATTAAACCGGAAGCTGCATGTAATCGAAATGTGAAGCAAATCATAATATACAGTAAACCCTCGACTAACGAATTTAATTCGTTTCACGGAGTGATTTGTAGTACGAATTATTCGTTAGTCGAATAATGGTTATCCATAAGTTTCAATGCAACAAAATTTTAATCCATCCCACAACCTTTCCAAAAGTTGACTGATCACTTTTTATAATATTTACACTTCATACAGTTCATAATTTCAATATTCTTAATTTCATGGGAGATTCATCTTCAGGCTGTCTCGCTGGAAGGCTTAACTGTCCTTGTGGTGTTACAGGAGTTTCTTCTCTGTCTTCTCTTTCTTCTCTTGTTTATCTAGTTTTTTTTTTTTTTTTTTGCTGGTGGAGATGTGACGAAAATCTACAATCGTGGCTGGTTTACCTTTATTTTTAAGATATCACTGAAGTGGTTTAGTAAACTTATAAGTGTTTTGAGTGTTGAAGTGATTTTGGACATCCTTATAATTACATACTTTGCATTATTTTGGCAAGCAAGGGCCGCACGTCGTCGTGCAATTCGTTAGCCGAAACCCAATTCAATCCCAAATTATTCGGGACGTTCGTGAGCCAAGGTATTTTGTATCCAACTCGACTTTTACAATCACAACGACCAAGTGTTTCCCATGAAAATACATGCTCTACAAATGCCATTTCTTACAGATATGAAGAATAGCATCTCAAATATTTTCGGCAATTCGGATAATCAGTTAATAACGTGTCAAAAATACGAATATACTTAATCAAAAATTTTGACGAGTAAATAAGAAAATATTAGGATACTTAGAACTAAAGCCGGAGTCTGGAGGCAGACAACAAAATTCCGAGTTAAGGACGAAATCGTCACCGGAAAGGTTTGCATTTCCTCGATATGGCTCACTTTGATTTTTCAAATTTCAATGTTTTCAATTTTTTAAGGAATTATTTTGAGACAGTCATGTGGAAATTGGTAAAACGAGTAACTACCTGTATTATAGAACAAATTGTGACATTCTGATTTTTGAGATATACTTCGTGAACATTTCCAATAAAGAACTAGTGTAACAATCAGTTTAGCGTTATCAGAGCAACATAATTAGGAGATAAATCGCAACACGATGACGTGACAAAATCGCCAATCTGTGTGCGAGTCAGACATTATCAGGCCGTGATATATTCCTAGTGCGCATTCCAGACTTAGCGCAAGCATTCCGAATTGCACGTCACTCATATATTATTTATCACGGTTGGGTTGAGCTAGAATGCAGCATAACTTTGCTTCTAGCCGGTAGAGCTCGCCTCGCCTAGCCCAGTCATTACACACACATATATCGACTAGAACTGTATACTGATTTCCATGTTGTGTACAAACAGGGAGTGTATGTACAAACAAAGAGGTACTAAAGAGGATACTACAGGCTACGCTCGCTCTCTCAAAGACCGGTCACATGAATTTATACTCATTAATCATTTAATGTACTGGAATTTTATTGGACTGCTCTTTTAGAAATCAGTTTGTCGGCAGTAACGATTGATCGGTCAATAGAATTTAATTTGTTTTAGATGAAGTTTCTCCTTATCGATTTCCCGGGTTGTGTTCTTTTCGAATGCAGCAGGAATGAGGACATTTAAAAACGGAGAGTTCTAAACAAATCAAAACTCAAAGTTAAAATGAATAAATAAAGGATTCGATCAAATATTTTGAAAGAACTTTTAAGCAGTATTTTTGTATGATACTGGCACTAGTAAATACCGTCAGCTACTTCAAACAGGATTCACACCTGGAGGATTTATATCGAGCAATCAACAAGCTTGTACACCACCCAGAATTCATCTTAAAATACCTTCTTTCTCTATCTCGCTTCTTGGGCTAAGAAGATGTCAGTCGGTTTGACTTGGCTATTTCACTATGGCATTATCAGTCAATTGAACACTCATATATTTCCTCCATCTTGATCTATTAGTGTCAGATGTGTCTATAGTTTTTATATACTAACTAGGAGAAAAGCCCGTCATTCTGCGGGCAAAGGTAATCACCAAATTAAAAAGAAGCTCTCAGTACAATATTAGAACAATGGTGGCGTTTCTTGAAAAGTGATATACTTAGCTTTATTCTAAATACAATAAATTGTCAAGTAAATGCCCAGTTAGGCAAAGGAAATAAACTGATCAAATAAAAATTGATGTGAAGTGTGAATTTTCATTTCAGGGTTTTGCAGGTATTTAGTAAGTGAATGATGTTTATTTGGGATGCCAAAACAAATTTTATGTCAAAATATATTTTTTATGAATTTTAAATCAAATGCCTAATACCATTATTTAAGTTTCTAAATATGTGCAGTATTTTTTTTTATATATAACAAGGTTCATTAATATTGTCACAATTATGATATAATTGTGTGCTAATGTCCCAATTCCTTGAGCGGCCTTTAGGCCGTGTAGGTCGCGGTTGCTGACTTGCGGTTTTGGGAATTAAAGATGTGCAAAGTGTTGCGTGTTTGTCAACGTAAGTTTTGAACTACTTTCTGATGTGTTGATAAACATTATTCAATTGTGCCGACTATGGTCTTTAATTGCTGCCAGCAATTACACAAATGAATAATGTTTCCAAAACAATTGAGGTAGGACTTGACGCCATAGTGTCCTGGTTAACAGTTATAAAATGGTCTTAGGGAATAGAGTCGTCAGTCTGTTAGTGATTCATTGAGTCAGTTAGTTATTCATTCGACCATTTTTTGTGAGCACGCTACCCGAGGACCAGCCCAGCTGTCAAGTCACCAACCCGAGATGTGAGTGCCGTCTACAGGGCTTCTCCACGTGTCCGCCTCGTGTGGATACATGGTGTGGTTCGACCAATCCTGGAGAAGCCGGGGCAAGAACGGGACTGACATCGGCCGCTAACAGTCAACACAGCAGCCATTCTGACAATTAATTGTATTGTATTGTAAAATTATTATAATATAATTAATTTTGTAGAAAAGATGTCCGTTCTTGAATCCACCCCGTGACAATATTTTAAAAATTGCGCCTATGGCTTCCATTGGTTGCTTAAATTATAATTTCCGCCCCTCTGATTTCGTATACATTCAAACATAGAATTAAATTATAATTTCAGCACTTCCCGCTGGTTATTAAATTTACGCTTTTAAAACTAAATGCAACATTTACCAAAATATAACTAGAATTTTGACAAAATAATTTAAACAAAATAAAAATTCAAAAAAAAAAACAAAAAATAAAATTGACAGGTATCGAACTGTAGTTTGCAAATCAGGAAGCGAGGACGCTAGGCGCTACGCTACGGGCGCTTACTTATTTACTGTCTTACATAGCGAATTAAATATTTAACATATTTTAGTTAAAAACAAAAAAAATGCGTTATTTTCCGAAAACATGATCTGATCAAAAATTCCTATTGTTCTATTCCGGTTCACACCAATGTACATTACTTAGATTTTTTTCAGATTTTCAGTTTAAACCATCTGGGCTACAGGGTGTGGGACAAATTTTTTTTTGCACAATTTTGACAAAATTCGCGTCAAAATAATTTATTTTGCAAAAATAAAATTTTGATCGTTCATCCACGTACTAAGGGCTTTCATTTGATACCCTAATCAGAACTTTTAAAAAATATTATGTTTTTTTCGATGAGCACATATTTGTTTATATTTTTAGGGGGATATGTTTATTAGATATAAAAATCATATGGTCATATGTTTAGGAGTCTAGAACCCACCCAGATATTGAAATAAAACGTAATAAAACAAACTTAATATTCTTGTCCCATTTTCTTCTGGGACATAGAGTGCGGGCCAAAAGTTTTTAGACACATTTTGGGCAAAAATATCGTAAAATTTTATTTTGCAAAAAAAATAAAATAAAATAAAAATAAAAATAAAAATAAAAATAAAAATAAAAATAAAAATAAAAATAAAAATAAAAATAAAAATAAAAATAAAAATAAAAATAAAAATAAAAATAAAAATAAAAATAAAAATAAAAATAAAAATAAAAATAAAAATAAAAATAAAAATAAAAATAAAAATAAAAATAAAAATAAAAATAAAAATAAAAATAAAAATAAAAATAAAAATAAAAATAAAAATAAAAATAAAAATAAAAATAAAAATAAAAATAAAAATAAAAATAAAAATAAAAATAAAAATAAAATAAGACAGGGTGCGGCGACACCCTGGTTGAAAATCACTGATGCAGGCAGATAGTCATGCGAAACTCTAAAAACCGGATGGTGTTCGTCAGTAAAAAACACCTCAATAAAAAAAAAAACAATTTTGAAATTTTAAGCTATCATAATTATATATACGATTAAGATACCGATTTTGAAGTATATAATCGAAATTTCGAAAAAATAACAGGGTCGTGTTTAGGAGTTTCGAACACCCTCAGATATTGAATTTCAACTCAATCGAACAAACTTAATTTTTTGTCCTATTAAGATAACATGGGAACTTCTTTGGGTCGCAGGCTCGCCCTCTTTTTGAATTTTCTAGGTTCATCTTAAGAATGTTCCCAGGAAACCACATGCCAAATTTCAACTTTCTAGGTCACCGGGAAGTACGCATAAAACCTCTGGAAGGACATCTGAGAGACACCTCAGCGATTTTATATATATAAACATTTGGTAGTTCATCTGTTAGCTGTTCCACCTTTCGTTAGTACCCTCCACCTTTTTACTTTCCCGACCTTAATATATAAGGGACAAGTATTGTAATCGCGAAAATTTTCGATGTCGAGATTTTGACTGATGACCACGTTTCATGGTCCAGGGAATCCAAAAAACCTATTTTCGAAGTGCCGTACGTATGTGTGTGAGTCTGTGTATGTGTGTGACTGTGTGTGTGTCTGTGTGTGTGCCTGTGTGTATACACGATAACTCAAAAACGGTTTAACTTAAAGAGTTCGTTCTAGTACTAAAAAATTCTCCTAATATTTGGGAAGAACCCTATTGTTTTTTATTAAATTCCGAAACCGGGAACGGAAGTTATTAAACTTTAAAATTTTAAAAAATTCGTAACTAGTAAACCAAACTTTGGACAAAAACATAATTTGATGTATTTTTGAAGATTTACCTAAATCTTCTTTTGAATTTTTTTTAAAAAGCTGCTAGATGGCCTATCATCTTCTAGAAGCTTCAGTCCTCAATATTAAAAATCTTTTTATGATTTTATTTTTCAAGGAACCGTTCGATCTGTGTATCGGCCGACCGTAGAAGGTCATTTTGAAAACTGATTGATATTTCATCTTTAAGCCGCTTCTATATCCTATGTACTAAAAGGAAATTAAAATATCGTTAAGCATCTTGTGGAATTTTACTGAAAACTTTGTGACAGTATTTATGATAATGCTAGGAATATAAATTATATAAATATAAATAAAACACACTAAAAGTTATATTAGGTTGAAACGAACAAAATGTACTTTCAAGATCTTTTGGATTGAATTTTCCGTATAGTAAGGTAATTTTTCTGGTTGCGTTACTCTTTTCTCACAGTTGCAAAAATCTCTATCATTATAATATAATATATCAAGTCGTCATGGATGAAATTTGTAGTTAATAATATTACCAACTTAAACAGATTATTATTTGACATTGGCTTAATATTTTACCGTTCTGTTATTATTATTATTTTTTTGTTAGAAAGTTACACATCTCGCTTGTTTAAAAAAATCATTGTATC
Organism: Liopterus haemorrhoidalis; assembly: GCA_963971575.1. Classification (NCBI taxonomy): domain Eukaryota; kingdom Metazoa; phylum Arthropoda; class Insecta; order Coleoptera; family Dytiscidae; genus Liopterus; species Liopterus haemorrhoidalis. Next base: position 34,380,462 of record OZ020615.1, read on the forward strand.
CTGTGGAAATATCAAAAACTTCTTTTTTTTATTAATTTTGTTGAAAATGGAACGGTCCGAAATTCGCACTATTATGAATTATGAGTTCTTACGTGGAACTAAGGCATCGCATACCGCGCGAAACATTAATAGTCTATTTGGCTCTATTTTGTTACTACAAGTAACTTAAAAACCAAAAAAAACAAGCTCATCGATCATAGCAGAAATATACCGCAACCAACTGGACGAAATGATTCAAAAACTTAAAGAAAAACAGCCTAGATTGGTCAACAGATCGACTTCTATCTTATTGCATGATAACGCTAGACCACACACTGCACAAATGACTGTGGCAAAACTATAGGAATTGACGTTGGAACTTCTTCATCATCCTCCATACTCACCAGATCTAGCCCACTGACTACCAATTCGTAATTTGGACAAATTTTTTAATAGGAAAACAGTTTAATTCCGACAATGCTGCAAAAGTGGCCTTCCAGGAATTCATTGACTCTCGTCCGCAGGGGTTTTATACCACCTGACGATTTAATGGCAAAAGTGTATAGACAATATGGGTGAATAATTTGATGAATAAAATAATTCCTTATATTTGTAAGTCAACCAACTTTTTTATCCACAAATTTCATCCTTGTCGACCTAATATGTGCACAAAAGTAATACAAACTATCTGTTTGGAGAACGCTGTTTCTGGCAACTCACTGCATGGCTACCTTATTAATTATTATTATATATTGTTTTTTGTTTTTTAAGGTAGCCTTGAAATTTTGTTGTTTTTGTTACTCTTGTCACTTTTTTGTAGTAAAATATATTGTAAATAATTATTAATTCTTGTTCTAGCAATAAATAAATATATCACATTTTTGGGTCTCTGCATCTACATTTGTGTGTTTCTACATTTACTTGTGATTTCAACATCGTTTCTGAACTTCGCTCTTCTAGACATTAACAAAGATAAGTATTAGCTTTAAGTCTCCCAGCAGCATCTAATGCTTATTCTTTTGAAACATTTTACAACAGCCACGTCTCTACGTGGTTTTATTGCCAGGCAGACCTCGTCTAGAGAGTTATTTACATCTGAGCTTCGTGGTATTTGCTGCGGTGTACCACGATCATCCACCAGCCCCGATCCTTCATCAACAGTCAATTCGCTCTTTGCCCGGCGACCATCCAAAGGGGCACTGGTCCTTCGAGTTGGCCGGCCGAACATCTAGCCGGTACGGGCGCACCATTTGGCCACACGGGCCATACCACTCGCCGGCCCAACACTATCCTTAAAAATAATGTGCATTCTGCAAAAGTAAAATAGGCCCTTGCGTTTTTTTGATTTAAATAACTTCAAAAATTTACATTGGTCTAGTACACATGACAGAACTCCGCTGAAAATTTTAGTGGTGGGGGTAGGATAGTGATTTGTACTATCTTGTCTGCAAAACCACTATCCTATTTCAACTACTAGCGCGAGTACTAACGCTAGTTCAATCTTAAGCGTTCACATCAGGAGTTTCACTATCTTTGTTACTGGCAGGCTAGCTACTATAGTGCATTCGAAGGTGAGTTTGCAGTATAGCTCTTATGGCAAATGGGAGCGGTGTTGCCAAATGTTATAAAACTGTCAAATGTTTCAATTATAATAATATGAAAAACTCGTATTATTTACAAAAATCAACTCTTATAAAACTCAAAATAACACTCAACAAAAACAAATGGCCATTTGTAGAATACTGCATCTTCACAGATCAGCGCGTTTTAGAGCTGGCAACGTCGACTAGCAAGAAGAGGATAGCGTCATTGTGTAAACCCATTAGAGAGTATGAAAAAGAACTACTCCATATGCACTGTACTGCAAACTCACCTTCGAACGCACTATAGCTCGTAAAGCCTAATGTAAACGCGCCATTACCACTACTATTCGGGGAGAGTAGTAGGAGTCAGAGAGAGTTGTTAGGGTGTCGGAGTGTAAATTTTATTGTGTTTATTGGTGTTTTTTTTTTTTTTTTTGAAGAAACCGGAAGACAAAGGGGCAGTAAAGAGGCACACGTTTTAGATATCAACCCTAGCTGCAATTCTGCAGCTGAATTTTCTAATGATGGTAATCCGATGCATCGGTGGGCATTCATTACATTGATGGAAATCCATCACACTATAGGCAGTAGTAGGAATTCATTACACTGGTCTGAACGATTAATATCATTCCAAATACGCCAGATCGTTACTTTTGCATGAAAAATTACAAAATAACATTTTAATCCTCAAATTATTCAAAAATGAAAAGATGTTATTACATCCATTATTTCCAATTAATTTTAACTAATTCCGTAATTAAAATATGAGTCCCCAGGTATTTAGTATCACCCTAACTTCTCTAACTTATGAAAAACTATGAATCAAAATTAATACCGTTTTAAATTCGTATATTTTTCAAATCCAAGCTTCCTATAATTTCAAGCATCGATCAAGTGCACTTTCATTTAAGGGCTATAAATCTATCGGAGCTGTTTGCGAGGGAAAGAATGATTTGGAGGGGTTCTGTAACCTCCGTTCTATACACAAGGGCGAAGCCAAGGATAGCTTACATTTTGAAGTCTAACATATGTTTACCAGATCAAGATTTTATTTTCGAAATTCAATTGGTGTATTTGAATAGCAAATATTTTATATGCAGAGCTTTTTTTTGTTTGTTTGAGGAGGGTTTTTTAAATTTGGTAATTTAATGTAATGAGATATACGATTGGTTTCTCTTTCAAATGAAGTGGTGTTTGAATTTGCATTGGGATTAGAGAGGGGATTCCATTATTTATGTAAAGTGATTTTTTGACAGTGGATGATTGATATTCGTAAGGTTAAAATTTTTTTAGCAGAATATTTTCTCTTTTGCATGAGTACAGCTGGTTTCAGTGGCGTAGTTAGGGTCATCTGCGCCCGGGGACATGACACAAAGACTGCGCCCCTTCTCGGATCGACAGAGTCTGGGGGCTCACTGAGCCCCCAAGAAATTTTTGAAATTTTACGGTTTATATGGTTCATTTTCGAAGCATCTGGTATTGTAATGAAATAGAATACAGACTAATAATTCTCTATACGATTGTAAACAATGTATTTGAAAAAAAATTAAATATACTCTACTAATTATACATGACTGAAATAGACATAGTCTATAACAAATTGATCCTCCTTGATTTGACTGTCGCAAACTCGTCAATCATGTTGTCAAAATTAATATTCTCAAGTGTTTCTGTTTAGATGCTAAGGAGTGCAAAATCACTCAGACGATCTTGTCCCATTGAAGCACGTAAATAAGACAAAATAAGCTTCAGTTTGCTGAAGGACCGCTCACAGCTTGCAATTGAAACAGCAATTGTTAGAGGTATTTGCAGTGAAATGCGCTGATTCGGAAATTCGTCATCTCCATATGAAACAATAAAACCAAGAAGATCCAAAGGAGTTTCCGGTAGAACTTCAGTCCGGGTACTGAGCAGCATTTTGCTGTCTCCGATTTCTGTGCACAATTCGTGACCATTGATGTCAGTGTCGTCGAAATTTCCAAAATCTAAGCAATTTTGACGAAGTGTATCGACATTTATCTCAGCGAGAAGAGTTTTGACGTCTAGTAAAAATCCAAATTTGGTGTTTAGGTTTTTTAGACGTAAAAACCGTATTGATATCTCCTGTTGGAGTCTATCAATTACGCTGTTCATAACACGTGCAATTTCTTCTTCTGCAGAAAGTCCTGCATCTCTTGCTAATCCTCCAGGCATCCCCCGATGTCGTCTAATCCTTCTGTCAACCTCGATTCTCCAAGTTGTGCATCTTGTTTTTCCATTGTCTACCGCAACCTGGCTCAAATTATCACGAATGTTCTTGCTCCAGCGAATCAAGATCAGATGCTGCTTCCTTGAAATTCATAGTAGGATAAAAATATTATTTTATAATAAACTGTATATTTTATTCACTAGGTTCAATTACTATTTACGAGAAGAACCTACAAGAAACTTATAAGAGATGTACAGTTAAAAGTTATAAAATAATGTTATGTCTATACTTTACTAAAAAATAATAATAATAATAAAGTCATAAAAATTCATAAGTACTGCGAACAAAGTAAGATTAACATACGACAGATATTTTAAATATTTTGTAGTAATAATTGTTATTAACTTCATAAAATATTATAATTTGAGGCCAATATTATTTTAAGAAAATATTTAATAAAATCTTGACTAAGTATGAAAGGTAAATACAAGTAAAATAAAATATAGTTACCGAAAAATTAGCTAGATTTAAAATATTATTTAAAACAACAACTTATTGGCTACATATATATGTAATAACAAATTAATAAGCTAAGTATAAACCAGTGGTGGAATTCTGATGGATCGAAACGACAGTTATCATCTTTATTTTTTCGTCTTTCAGTATATGAAGAATAATATTTGAACCCGAACTGATCTTTGTTTAAAAAAAACGCCATCAGCAATCATCCATTGTGGATGTGTCATTTGTTTATGAGTAGAATGGCGCCCCTTAATGCTCAATGGGGGCGCCAAAATCATGCTTGCCAACTGGTTTGTAATGAAGATATTTGTGGAGCTCCAAAATTCAATCTTGCAAACGTATTTGGGATACATTAGTTTACATCAAAATAAAATTAAATAATTATTTTTAATACTCATTTTGGTGCCCCCTAAAGTGGCGCCCTGGAACATATGTCCCCCTCTGCCCCCCCTAGCTACGCCACTGGCTGGTTTAGCAAAGTTACCTGAAGATGTATTATATTATGGGTAACGGTAGAAAAGATTAGGTTCACCATACATATAGGCTGTGACGCGAAATGTGGATCATAAACATTTAACTTGGGAAATTTGTTTTCTTGTGCGAAAGTGCCTTTTCTCTGAAACTCCCTTCCATTTTAAAGGTTTTGTAGGTATGGTAACCAAAAAAAAACCCTGACAACTCATGTGTCTGTCTGTCTGTATGGTGGAAATTTAATCTAAACGGCTGGACATAGAAAGTTGAAATTTGGTATGCTTGTATAACCCTTTGACCCACATATAGAGAAAAAGTTCAAACAAAAAAAAAAAAAAACACATCAAGAGATAACTACCATATTAACAAAAAAAATTAAAAATGTTGTGTGGGGTTAATGCGTGGATAAACGAGAAAATTTTTATTTTTGCAAAATTAATTTATTTATTTTGCCAAAAATATCTTTTCAAAAAACTTTTGTCCATACAATAATAGATAATAAATATTTTACGAGTCGTAGTTGGTTAAAAGACACATAGATGTCGCACTATTCGTAACGCACTGATTTCCCTAGCTGTAAACACTGCATTGAATGTTAAAACGCTGTTAAAACGCTTAAAATTGAAAATAAAACAAATAACATATTTCGAAATCCAGTTATCCAGGCTAGTTTGATTTTTTTTGTACCTGAACCAGACCTTGCATCTTTTCATATATTGAGGATTGTGGCAATAAACCTCCAACTGCGATAAGGAACTGTAGTTATTTCGTCAATTCCGCGAAAGCGTGGAACGAACAATACATAATTTAGAAATTGCACTAGTGTAGCTCCTTACGAAAACAATATCCCATTAGCGACACGTTGAACGTTTCTAGACATGATACAAAACTGTCATTATTTAGTTAGTTAGCTAAATTTTTTTGGCGCACAGAAACAAAGGGTTTTTGGGCCTAACGCAGCCAGAATATCACAGTCTGGAAATAGAACACATTAAAATAAGGTGCAAGACTTCACCAATAAAACAATAAGTTCGATTCTCTCAGGAAGAGTTTTAGCCAGTCCATGAGTACTCTGTCGTCACCTAAAGTAGCTGACAGGTCATAGCACAAGCTTAACTTCTCCCTCACATCCTCGAACTGTACACACTGAGTTAAAATGTGTAACAGACAAATATGTGTTACACGTCTCACTTATTGGAGACTCTTCACATTTAAGGAGATGTCTATGGGTCCACCAATAGTAGCCTATATGGAGGCATGTGACGGCCGTTTCCTCCCTGCGGTTAATCCTCCCAAATAAGAACCCCATGATTTAATGTCTCTCTTAATCTGTCTTAACTGAACATCCTGTATGCTGCTCCACTCATGCTGCCACCTGCTATAACAAGATATTTCAGATGACACTTTGCGTCATCTGGAAATATATAACTCACCTCAATGATAGGTCTGCGAGTGGCGGCTTTTGCAGTGACATCAGACGCTTCGTTACCTTTAATACCAACATGTCCCGGTATCCAAAATAGCTCTATCCTCACATTCTGAACATTCAGATTGTAGAGTAGCAACCGGATCTTTAGTACAAGAGGATGTACTGGATCTGGATCTTGTATACTGTTCAGAGCGCTCCGATAACAGTTCCATCAAGGTAACACTAGATTGACTTTGCTCTGACGAAACAAAACACAGGGCCTTAAAAATAGCGTGCAGCTCAGCAGTGTACACACTCGTAATGGAGTGCAGACGGTACTGAAACTGTTATCAGTCAGATCCGACAGTAAAAATAACAGTATCATCGAACCTAGGGACCAGTGTTCTTTGTAACTCATGTTGGTATTCGATAGGTAACATAGTATTTTTTCCAAACTTAGTTAATGTGAGATTCACAAGCGGACGCGGTAGCGTCCTTGGTGGAACATCACACAAAACGAAACTTGCCATTTCGGGCATATTAAAATTAGTATCACTCAAAATGTCGAAAGCCCTCAGACAAAGCGGCCTATTGGCTCTTGGTTTTCTGTCATAAGTCTCTGCCTGCCTATTTTGTAGATGGTCATACGCAGGATGATCTGGTTTGGCACTGACTGCACCCATTGCAGGGATAGAATTTTACGAGGATTGTACAGTGACGGTTCGCCTGCTTCACACAGCAGACTTGGTATTGGGTTGGTGCGAAATGCACCTGTTGCTAGTCTAACCCCAGTGTGATGTACAGTATGTGCACCCCAATTCTTGAGACTGAGGACCCGCAACAAATTGAGCGACTTTTGGCATTTTTTCTTGACGAACAAAAAATGTGCCTGCCAAGTTAGACGACAGTTAAACACGAGACCCAGAAATCTGGCAGTATCGGTAAAGGGTAACTGTGCTCCATTTAGTGTGAGTGTAGGATTGGGCTGGACACCCCTTTTCCTAAAAAAATAGACACACACAGTTTTACTGTTCGTGAACAAAACTGTCAAAAAGATCTGAATGAATCTATATTTACTTAATATACGACCCTGGACGTAATCATTATTGGATAAATTAAATTGTTATACAATACAATATTTTTGAGGATAAACAACTTAAGTTGTTATGTGAAAACATATTGCTTTTGTCAAGGAATACTAAAAATATCTCCTAAATACATATTACTTTTTTTTGTCACAGTGTACCTAACTGGTAATTTTATTATTTATTTATAACACATTTTAGTTACACGAAAACAAAAATTAAATTAATTTTGTGAACCAACATTTCTGTGGTTATTTTGTCAATAATCCGTTATTGATCAATAAAAACATTATTCCAAAGTAAAAGAGAGTATAATAAATATTATTACTACACCTAAATATAAAATTCATTAATCAAACAGAAACATTTACTGGGTTCAAGTAATTGACATTTGTATATAAAAACGTGGAATAAAATGTTTATATTGGTATACATTTTATTAGTTGCTACTATTAGTAAGTTATCACCTCAAGTAAGTATATTCATTTTACCTTTGCTTTAAGGACCAATAAAATTCTGTTTTATACAACTGCGTTTCCCAAACATTATCAGGTGCGGACCAGTGTTTTCAGAATTTTTCCTTCGTGGCCAACCTAGACACATTATTCAACGTATCGTCGGCTTACTTTTAAAACCTTCCAAGTCTAATTTTCCACTGTTTTGATGTTTTAGTTTTATTATTTCCGTAAAATAATACAAAAATTATAAAATAATCATAAAATTTCTTGCCCATTGTAACTTAAATTGTATTACTGATATTTCATGAAAATGTCATAAAATTTAAGTTCTAAAATAATGATTGTAGCAAATTTTTTGCCTCTCCCAAAAAGGTATGCTTCTCGGACTTAGAAGCATTTACAGGTAATATTAAATTTTATATTTAAATAATGATTCATCTTAGGAAATAATGACAACTATATACATATTTCACGCAGCGAAAATAGAACTTTTAAATAAATAATAACACCTAGATAGAAGTATAAGGGGCATAGAAGGTAAGTTCTCCGTTTCTAGACAGCCGACCATAGATATGAAAAACACGTGGTCAGTATGACGTTTTGACTGGTTCTATTATTCCTGTATAAACAGATATTGATTTTTAAGTATTAAATACTTAAAGAAGGCTGAGTTGACAGCAGAGCTGACTGCAGAATTTCGGAAGATAAAAATCCGAAGGAGGGTGGGGATTCGAACCTGCTTCCTTGTGCTCCGTAGACAACTGTTTTACCACGGAGCTACGGCAACTCTTATAATTTATTTTAAGTATTTGAATTTTTAAGGAAATTTTCTGATTGAATGTGTAATTAAATTTAATGTACGTGGTCTCAGGACCGACATTTTTTTTTCTTCCACTGGTACTGGATCGGAGGTCCACAATTTGGAACACGCTGCTATATTACCTAATAGTCTCTTAAAGTTCAGTTACATTTTTTTTTTTTTTTTGCTATAAAATGTAAACGGCAAAGGTTTTTTTTTAAACCCTCAAAACGTGTTTATTAGTTGATTAGTATGAAATCAAATACTTAGTAGTAACTATTGAAAACTGTCGCCATTTGTCTTCACCCAAGGCTTGAGATACTCTGATCAAGATACTATTGCGCCATGCACTGCATACATTGAAAAATTGGTCATAGCATCGACAAAACATTTCTTTGGTGACTCAATATTTCAGTGTCTTTTAGAGCAAGTCAAACTTTCTAAAAGAATCCATAATTCAGTAGATTCTGATCTTGGGTTTCCCCACATCGTATGAAGTCGGATACTTTGCTGCATATTTGTGAAGAATTTGCTTTATGGGCCGGTGCAAAATCTTGTTGAAAGGTCTATCCTTGATTTTTGACCAAGGTTTTATTCAAGAACTGCACAACTTACTTCATGATTGATTTATGGTACACTCTGACTGACGCTTTCAATCCTTTTTTACAGAAATGGAGCTTTTCATATAGTAACTATGCTCACGAAATAGTATACTAACTATACTATAGTTAAAATGCCACGAAATCGTAACAGAAGCGGTATGGTGACATAATTTTCCATTGGCTGTATATACGGACATGGCTATATATACGAACATGGCTATATATATGGAATGAATTTATAATTATTTGATTAACAGAATGCAACAAACTCATTTTAACAATCAAAGTTCTGATATTTTGGATAATGGCTTTGGTGTTCCCCAAGGAAGTGTGCTTGGTCCATTATTGTTTAATATATATATTAACGATATGCATCATTCTATAAAGTATTGCAATATTAATCTTTTTGCTGATGACAACCTTTTAAATTACTCTGGTAAAAATGTTATCGAAAGTAAATGAATATCTTGCTAATCTTGACAAGCGGTTAAAAGTAAATAAATTAAAATAAACTCAAATAAAACTAAAACCTTAATTATTTAAAAAAAAAACTGATATGTTTAATAAGGATGAATTTGTAATTAATATTGACGGGGATAGAATAAAATAAGTTACTGAAGTAAAATACCTAGGTATAATGTTTGCGTAGACTCGTTACTTGTTACAATAATGCATTCCGCCTTATTAATAATCTACCGAAATATTGTAGCGCTAGTAGTATGTTAGTCAATAGTAATGTGAATACGTGTCAATCAGTTGTAAAAATGAATGTGTGTAATTTCAGATATCGTTTGTACAACTCTGTAAATCTATTTGTTCGCTCTTGCTTTCGTATGGACTCTGTCTTCACTAGGTCTTGGGCGACAGCGGTCGGATTTGTACAAACGACATTATAATTTATAATATGTAAACAATACTGTGATATTTGTTCCTTTATGTTTTATTTTTATTTTTTATTTTCTTGTTTTGTTTTGTATTATTGTTAATAATGGCTACGTGCTGTACAATTAAAAAATAAAATAAAAATAATAGTTGATAAAACTTAAATAAAAAAAGCATATTGATTTAATTTTAAAAAAGATTGAAAAAAAATTGGTTTCTTAGCAAGAATATCGGTGCATTTGTCAGTTTAGACTAAAATTTTAATATACGATACAATATTAAACCTCATTTTGAATACCTACTGTAATACTCTATTATTATCGATAGATAAAATGAATATTATTCGCCTCCAGAAACTTCAGAATAAAGCTATGCGAATTATATTAAAATGTAGGACACTTGTATCTTTTATGTTAAACTGTTTAGAGTGGATTTCCGTTAGTTAAAACATTTATTTCAACATTCTTGTTTTTGTATTTAAAATTGTTAACGGTCTTATGCCTAGTTATTTCAATAAATATATTACATACAATAATGAAATCCACTCATATAATACGAAAAATAAAAATAATTTGAATATTCATAAAAAAAAGATAAATTCTTCTTTCAAAAAAAGCATACATTGAAATGCATTACCGTTAAAGGATTTAAAATATTTAATGAGCTACCTCTTGAAATTAAAAATAAATCTAACTTGAATCAATTCAACACTAAATGTAAAACATTTGTTTTAGAAAATTATGATATTTATTTTAACACTAATGTGTTACTAATATGTTCAAATTTTCTATAATTTCAATTATTGTTATATAGTCCAGGGCGGATCTGTAAAAATACTACGTCATGTAGATGTTGAGAGGGGGCACGCTAATTTTTGCAGAAATTGCTTCGAAATAACTCACATAACAATAATTGAGTTATCCTCCCCGCCAAAAAGTTTTAATGTTCCCCGGGAACATTGTTTAAAAATTGAAAATATTAAAAAATTAAGAAAAAAATTATTTTTTTTCTTCTTTTTGAGCCCATAGCTGTGAAATTATTCATTTCTGAGAAAAGTTATGAGGAAAAAAAGTTTTGTAATTAAATTTCCTACAAGATAGGATTATTTAGAAATTTCAAAAATTGTTAAACTTTCTGCAAAATAGCAATAACTGCTGAAAAAAACACTAAAAAAAAAAAAAAAACATGTGTTTGCATTTTACTTTTTTTAATGACTTGTATTGTACTTAGGACCTCCAAATTTCACCCTGTAAAACTTTATGATATGATAAAACAACACTGTTAATTTTATTAGCATCGGTTCGATAGGTTTTGCAAAATAATTTTGCAATCCAGGATTTGCAAAAAAAAAATTGATATTTTGCAAAATATTGCAGGACGCAAAGTAAAGCAGATAGAAGGTTGAAAATTTTTTTACATATAGAAGAACACTTCACCTTTCATTTGCAATTTGCAGAATTGAAATCGGTTAATTAGGACGGCGTTGGAAATTTTTTAAAACAATGTAAAAAAAAATATTTCGTTATAAACAAATTGAATATCTTTGCAACTACAGAACCAAAATTAACTTATAAAAGCTCATTGGAAAGGTCTTTGAAAGACGATTAAAAAAAAAAAATGAGGTTATATCAAGAAAAACTCACCTATTGTTTATAACTTTATTGCAAATGACGCTCAACTTTGAAGAGGGGTATCTCGGAAACTAATTGACATAACCTCACTTTTTTTTTTTTTTTTAAAAGCGTCTTTCAAAGACTTTTCCAATGAGCTTTTATAAGTTAATTTTGGTTGTGTAGTTGCAAAGATATTCAATTTATTTATAACGAAAAAATTTTAACATTGTTTTAAAAAATTCCCAACGCCGTCCTAATTAACCAATTTCAATTCTGCAAATTGCAGATGAAAGGTGAAGTGTTCTTCTATATGTAAAAAAAATCAACCTTCTATCTGCTTTACTTTGCGTCCTGCAATATTTTGCAAAATTGCAATTTTTTTTTGCAAATCCTGGATTGCAAAATTATTTTGCAAAACCTGTTGTTTTGTCATAAACTGTGTTGTTTTATCATATCATAAAGTTTTACAGGGTGAAATTTGGAGGTCCTAAGTACAATACAAGTAATTAAAAAAAGTAAAATGCAAACACATGATTTTTAGTGTTTTTTTCAGCAGTTATTGCTATTTTGCAGAAAGTTTAACAATTTTTGAAATTTATAAATAATCCTATCTTGTAGGAAATTTAATTACGAAACTTTTATTTCTTTATAACTTTTCTCAGAAATGAATAATTTCACAGCTATGGGCTCAAAAAGAAGAAAAAAAATGATTTTTTTCTTAATTTTTTAATATTTTCAATTTTTAAACAATGTTCCCGAACTTTTTGGCGGGGAGGATAACTCAATTATTGTTATGTGAGTTATTTCGAAGCAATTTCTGCAAAAATTAGCGTGCCCCCTCTCAACATCCATCTCAAAACAGATCCGCCCTGGACTAATAGTTGTTACAATGTTTACTATATTGTAATTGTTTCTATGAAACAACATGGTTGTTATTAAATAAACTTATTATTTTATTATTATTATACATATATTAAATACAATATGGTGGCTAATTATTTATTATTTTATTTCAAAATAGTCTAATAATAAAATCGTGTGTAAAACTTTAAAATCTATTATAAAATAGGACTGGCTTTATAACAAATAAAAAAAAAAAAACTGTTTAGCAGAACTTATGGAACTTCTCAGTATAAATAAATATTTTGCGGCAAAAAAATCCAAAAATAAAGTGTTCTCAACCGATCGGCAGAGGAAAGTGTGGAGAACCAAAACTTAGCTAATTAGATAAACTCGAGATGGAGATGAAAGGTACAAAATAGAGAGGAAAAGCGAAAGAATTTGAAGAAAACAGAGCACAACCATAGGACTTTACTTATCATGATGCACATTAACTTAGTTAAGGCCAAAGTTTAGGTGTATAAATCGGTTGCAAAAATTTTGTTGTTGATCAAAATGTTCTTGATCTTGATTGTAAGGTCAATATTTATTTGATAGATCCTAAACTTGACTTTTATAGAGAAGAAATAAATATCTCTCCGGCTCTGTGATAAGACGGTTGTCTTGGAAACACAGCGTCGCGGATGAGTCCCAGACAGAATTGTCACCTTCAGATACTGTACTGTTGCTCAGGGGTCCAGTCAGCTTCAAGTATTTAGCACTCAAAAATATGTATCTGGAACAGTAGCGGACTGGCAAAATTCTCCGGCCCTGGAAAATTGAAATACATCAGCCTTGTCTTGGCCCCATGAGGTCAAGACCCAGCCTCATTGATCTAAGGACCGGCCTCATTGCTTCAAGAATCGGCCCTATTGGGACCGGCATACCGGGAAATTGGCCGGTATCCCGGCGGGCCAGTCCGCCACTGATCTGGAAAAAGCAAAACGTTTTCTATAGAGACCAGAGATTGCCAAACTGTGACCCGGAAGGCATTTTCAGGTGTTCCTTATTGGTTATTATTGTTTTTTTGTGATAACCATTGTGCAAAATGTGTTTTACGGAATTTAACGTTTGTACAGTTTCTAAGTTGTTTGCATCTCTCTGCAGATCTTTTTCCGTAGTTAATAATAGTAAATAATTTTTATCAATAAACATGTATTTAGAAATTGATTATTAACGTTGTCCTCAAAAGTGATTTTCAAAATTTTTACTGCCAGTCCTCAAGTAATTTTCGGAATTTTTATCCCTTCAATTGTATTCAAATTATTTTTGGATATCAATCTTACCGCCAAATTATTTGTTGAATTTCTGTTCCACTGTTCACAAGTGATTTTTAAATATTCTCCCGGAATAGCCTCTAACACATTGCAATCGGACTCGCGATGCATACATAGCATTAAACATGGTCCCACTATAGGAAAAGGTTGGACGTCATTGATTTAGGGCATTGCGATATTGCATACAAGCTGGTAGTTAATAACATATATAGTTGGAAAAAATATATCCCAAAATTATATTTAAATCAGAGATGTTAAATAGATTATCGAAAAAATTATATGCAGCAATTTATGAAAAGTGGGATTTTGACTCGTGGTGTTCTGTTCTGGCATGAGAATATACTTGTTCTTAACGATTTGCCCGTTGTTATGTCATTCAGTAACTTTCAAGTTTTTCTACATACGATTTGATTAAAATAAAATAGGGTTTAATATACCTATTACCTAACCTCAACATTCTGATTGATCTAATTAAATGCTTTGAATTCCCCCTAGAGATGAAACAAAGTTCTTGCACGATGTAACATAATTCGCTTCGCTTGACCAGCAAGGTTAAATAACAACATTAATAACCCAGAAGCAATTGACGTTTGTACATAAAAACAGTTCACCCAAATAAAAATGTTTCAATAAATATAAATTTTATTAGTAAGGGTGAGTAAGTTGTCGTGCTCTTGAGGGTAGACTTTCTGCCGGTCTGGTCTGAGTATCTGTCGATTATAGCCTTAGGTTTAATCACCCATGATATTTATGTCTTAGTGACCGAGCGCGACCGACCGGACATTCGATAATATATATCATCCAACGGTAAATCTAACGGTCTTACATTACACCCAGGAGCCTAAAGTGTCCTGCCCGTAATTGCCTTAAATACATAATTCAAAGGAACTGGATTCGATACTAACAGAACACATGTGTATCGGTGATTAACAGAATCTTAGTTAGTTCTCAGTATTGCTGTGATACTATATTTATAATTGATCGTTATTAAGTGGGTGTAATAATAGAAATCTCTCAGATAATTTCAGAATTTCCATTGCCTGGGAATGCTTCGGGTGGATTTTAGGGATATTAAACAAAAAGCCAATAGCAACTCTATTGATTTGAAATTAGAAGGCTTTTAAATTAGAAATAAAATTTAGGATTAACTCTGTAGAATGTTGTTCGAGTATGCAAATAAGTGAATATGGAGTAATTAGATTGTTGGAATATTGCACATAACATATAATTAGGCAGATAAATTAATTTTACTATTACCACAACTAGAAGTAAGCCATCTTAAAACTGTTTTGAGGGTGTAAAGTAGGTATTTTTAGGGCTTTGTTGGTATTACCGAAAAACCGTTATACCATTACTCATATGCTCAAAAATTGGTGGGAACGTTATGGAATAAAAATTGGAAGTGTAATATAATGCTTCCTATGGCTACTATTATCAGGTCGTCAAGGATGAAATTTGTCGTTAATAATATTGCCAACTTTAACAGCTTATTATTTGACATTGGCTTAATATTTTACAGTTCTGTTTTTTTTTTTTGTTTTTGTTGGAAAGTTACGCATCTGGCCTGTTTAAAGAAATTATTGTATGCTCTAAAAAATAACAAAAACTTTTTTTTTAAATTAATTTTGTTGAAAATGGAACGGTCGGAAATTCGCACTATTAAGAAGTATGAGTTCTTACGGGGAACTACGGCATCACAGACCGCGCGAAACATTAATAGTGTATTTGGCTCTAGTGTCTACGCAGCAGACAATATCAAATTAGTTCGCCAAATTACGTACAGGAAACTCAAAAACCAAAAAAAAAAAAAAAAAAAACTGGCTCATCGAGCACAGCAGAAATATATTGCAACCAACTGCACGAAATGATGCAAAAACTTAAAGGAAAACAGCCTAGATTGGACAACAGATCGACTCCTACCTTATTGCATAATCAAGCTAGGCCACACACTGCACAAATGACTGTGGCAAAAGTACAGGAATTGGATTTGGAATTTCTTCATCATCCTCCATACTCACTTGACCTAGCCCCCACGGCCTACCACTTCTTTCGCAATTTGGACAACTTTTTAATAGGAAAACAGTTTAATTCCGACAATGCTGTAAAACTGGTCTTCTACGAATTCATTGACTCTCGTCCGCCAAGGTTTTATACCACTGGCCTAAACAACCTGCCGCTTAAATGGCAAAAATGTATAAACAATATGGGTGCATACTTTGATGAATAAAGTAATTCCTTATATTTGTAAGTTATCTCATTTCGATATTGCAAGTTGACTTAAGTCCGCATGATATTATCATTGCCATTAAGGCGCGCGTAGGCGCACCGCCCGGTATTACCGCACCGGCAATTAATAAATTCACAACAATGCGCACGTGCAGAGATGTGGGAATTTTCATTCTCGTACAGTCTGGTCACGCATTATTGTATGTTAACAATATTTGCATTTTATTTTCTTGAATAAATTTTTTTATTTATTGAAAAATATCAGAAAAAAATCGGATAGTGTGCAGCATACGCAAAATGTATATTCCGCATTCGAATAGAATTTTATCGGGCAGAATATATAACCATTCCGCGCTAGTTGTGTACACACTGGTGGCGCTAGAGGGGGGTCCATCTCCTCAAATTTCTCTGGCCCACAGTTGTCCCCCCCCCAGAAATGCTTGGAAAAAAGAATCTGGTTTTTAAGGAGGTTGTCACTTATATTTTAGAAATGAGTAACTTTGTTTTTTTAAGTTATCACTTGTTTTAGAAGTGAGGACCTTTTGTTTAGGTCATTGCTTGTATTTTCACCTGTCTATTAATGACGATAAAAAAAAATTGATGTGAAGTATGAATTTTCACACATTTTAGGGTTTTGCAGGTATTTAATAACTGAATGATGATTATTTGGGATGCCAAAACAAATTTTATGTCAAAATATTTTTTTATGAATTTTAATTCGAATGCCTAATACCATTATTTAAGTTTCTAAATATGTGCAGTATTTTTTTTACATAGCAAGGTTCATTAAGATTTTGAAAATTGCGCCTATGGCTTCTATTGGTGGCTTAAATCATTAGCCCCGCCCTCTGATTTCGTATACATCAAACAGAATTAAATTACAATTTCAAAACTTCCCACTGGTTATTAAATTTACGCTTTTAAAAATTAAATGCAACATTTACCAAAATATAACTAGAATTTTGACAAAATAATTTAAACAAAAGAAAACTGCAAAATAAAAACAAAAAAAAATTAAAATTGACAGGATTCGAACTCTAGTTTGCAAGTTACCTGTTTGAAAAATTAGAAAACCAATGACTAAACGCACATCGCTATGAGCGCTGACGTATCAACTTGGTTACATAGCGAATTAAATATTTACAAAGGAAAATTAAATACACAAAAAATGCATTATTTTCCGAAAACATAATCTGATCAAAAATTCCTGTTGTACTATTCCGTTTCACACCAATATACATTACTTAGAATTTTTTTAGATTTTTAGTTTAAACCATCTGGGCTACAGGGTGTGGGACAAAAATTATTTTGCACAATTTTGACAAAAATCGCATCAAAATAATTTATTTTGCAAAAATAAAATTTTGATCGTTAATCCACGTAATAAGGGCTTTCATTTGACACCCTATTCAGAATTTAAAAAAAATTTTTTTTTTTTCGTTGAACACATATTTGTTTATGTTTTTAGGGGGATATGTTTTTTAGATGTTTTATTATTTTTCCTATGTGCGGGTCAAAAAGTTGTACAAGCATGCCAAATTTCAACTCTCTAGGTTTAGCCGTTTGGCTACAATTTTTACCGAACAGACAGAAAGACAGACAGACAGACAGACAGACAGACAGACAGACAGACAGACAGACAGACAAACAGACAGACGACAAAATGACGGTATAAGGGTTTTTTGGTCATACCTACAAAACCCTAAAAATGATGCCGTCCTCAAATATTTCCTGCCCCCCCCCCCAGATTTTACTAAAATATTTCCTGGTCTCTCCAGATTTTAAAAACTAGCTTCGCCATTGTTTGTACAATATACTATTGTGTTTCACTATTATTTCTCATTGTTCTCATCTTAATAAATACATAAAGAAAGTAAATAAATTACAAATAAGCCTATGTGTCTGTTTGTCTGTCTGTCTGTCTGTCTATTTGTCTGTCTATACGGTAGAAATTATTACCAAACGACTAGATCAAGAGAGCATTTTGTATGCATATACAGTTATTACACCTGCATATAGGCTATTCCAAACGTTTAAGCGGAATTAAATGGAATTTTTCTTACTGAAAGTTAACTTTGTAACGATTGAAGTGGGCTTTTGCTAATCAAAATAACCAAAATCGTTATTTAAACGTTAAAAGTTACAAGATTTCAAAATGTAAATCCGCTTAAAAAACAGACTTAGCAGAAAATACACAGCGCGCTAAAAAGGTGAATAAATTATAAAAAAATAATTGAGTGGGACAAGTGACAAGTAGGTCAAAAATAAATTTAAAAAAACATTTTTATTTTTATTCGATTTTCACCTAAAACTATCATTAAAACTTTCGTCCCCACACTGTTTTCCAGAGGACCTTGTTAAAAAAAATGTTATCTTTTAAACGTTTTCAAAGTACTGTTATAGACGAAATTTTTTATATCCCGAAAACTATTTTTGTCTGAAATCGTACAGTAATGAACAAATATACCCTGCCTCTTAAAGGGGCTGGTTTAAAACCCTGAAAAAATTCAAAGAAATGCACATTGAACATCAATAGTACGCTCAGGACTCGTGGAGAGAGACAAGGAAGTACAGGACCAAGAAACACAGACCAGAATAGACAAAACAAGATACAATGAAGACTACCAGAAGATAAAAGAAGAAACATTACCAAGATACTTGAGAGATAATAACAGAAACCAGAAGACGATTGCAAGATTCAGATGCGGGAACGAGGCGGCAGCCAATTAATTTTGGAGGGATGAAGAAGAGAAGAAGTGCCGGACATGTAGAGAAGAACCTGAAACCATGAACCACTTAAGATGCTGTCAGAAATAGGGGAAGAGCCAGCACGGTTGGAAAAAATCTTGGAGGAGGCAGGAAGCGGTATAAAATGGATGATGAGAGTCAAAAGAAGCCGAACGCGAGAAAACGGAAAGAAAGACTAGACGTTCCAGAGGCCACTTTTAATAGTTTATTTTCGTAATTATAAGATTTCTTGTTAGTTAGTTAGTTATTTATATTTTTGTTAATTAGGAAGTAGATTCAATTGGGATATTTAAGTCATACACATATTTTATAATGTAAACAAGAGAAATAATGTACTCCAATTCGAGGCCGAAAGGCAAGAATAAAGATATTATTGATTGATTAATTGATTGATAGTACGCTCAGGATGTTTATCAGATTTTTGCTTGTATTGTTCAAAAAATTATTATTAGTATTTTTAAATTAAATGTGGAGCATCAAATGAAACGCCTTATATCGAAACAAACAAAGAACATATAATTTTTAAAAATATTTTATTTTGGTACTATTTTTGCAAAAAAAAAAACTTTTATTTATTAAATATTTTTTCCTTTTATTTATTAAATACCTGTGAACCCCTAAATCATGTGTTAATGCACAGTTCACATCAATTTTTTAATCTCTTTATATTTTCATTTAAAATTTTATGATGGATCACAAAAAACTCTTTATAACGCAATTTATGTTGGGTTTTGAAAATGTTGAGAAGCACAGAAACCATAAAACCAGCCTTAAAATTTAGTATGACAAAATTTGCAATCAGAACAATGCATTTTTTGCTCTACATGTTAACAATAACAGTTCCAAGATAAATTAGTCATTACGATTTTGCTGAACAAATTTTTCAATATCTGAAAACCAATACACAGACAGGACCTATTAATTTTCTTGTAATGCAATTTTTATTCAAATTGAACCAATGGTTAACCTTCAATTATTTGTACTACTGAACAGTTTTTTCTTTTAAAATCTAAAAAAACAATGTACAGGTAGACCGGACATATTAAAGCTTCCTAATACAATTTTTATGCAGAACTATTGATTTACCTTTAATCATATATACCAGAGTTTTTCAACTTTATATCTCACGTGGCCCAATTCAAAATTGTATTTAGTTCTGTGCCCCCTTCCTTTTATTGTTTCTTAACCCATCTTGTATGGATTTATTTTTTGTTGTTTTAGTTTCTTAGAACTTTATTAAATCATAATCATTACAACAGGCATGTGCAACTTCCAAAAGACCGAGGGCCGGATAGCTATCTGAAATACATTCGCGGGCCACAATCTTTTAAGGATCTTTTTTTTAGAATCATCAGTTTTTTTTTTTAATTACTTCACCGAAATTTTCTTTATTATAAAAAAAATAAATCATTCTAAATTTTCTAAACTATGTATGTTCATAACAAGTTCATAACATCCATAAAAAAAAAACACAAGAAAAAAATAAAAAATCTTTTATAATGCATAAATATTGTTAGATAAGAACAAAATATTTCTTAATTTGAATGGGACGATGAGACTTCATACTGCTCACAAGTTTGTTAATGTTCGGGAATACAACTGATGTAGAAACACGCAACGTGTTTTCTAGGTGCGAATCCGTTATTCGCGTCCCTGTTTTTGATTTAACGAACTTTTTTTTTTTAACTTCTCACATTAGCATAGGTGGGCGAGGGAATTAGAGGCAAGAAGGAAATTGGGGAAGGATAACAGGAAGGGGTAAAGGAAAGAAGGAGGAGACCCGGTGGGAAGCAGAAGGGGAGAAATGGAAGGAAGGAAGGGGGGTGAGGTTACCTTGAAATGAGGAGGAAGGAAGAGAGATAGGAGGAGGGGCGAAGAAATGGTTGGAAGGGAAGAGAATGAAATAAAATAAAATAAAATAAAGCAAAGATGGGCGAAAGAACAGGAAGCAAGAAGGAAGGAGATCGGAAAGGGAAACCAGAAGGGGAACAGGAAGAAGGAGAGGGACATTGGAGCAAGAAGATAGAAAAGGGAAAAACATTGTAAATTGTAGTGGATTGTTTTTTTATGTATTTTTGGATTGATTTTATTTGGTTTTATTTTTGTAATGGCTAATTCCCTGAGCCGCAAGGCCTAGGGAAATAAAGAATATATATATACTCACATTAGTAAGTACTTCCAAAGAGGGTTATTCTCTTCTGCGCAAAAGCTGTGAGTTTCGGAAATTTGTCAACTAGGAAATATTTCTTATAAAGCTCAATTAATGAAATCTCCTTTATTTTTGATTTTAAATCAGAGTTCTCCTGTAGCTCAAGTAGTTCCATTTGCAGAGAAAGTGACGCTTGTTCCACATCAACATCAACCGTTTAACCGCATTTGATCTCTGAAAACAAATATATACTCGCGGACCAGATTCAATGGGATTTTGCAGGGCCACCCCTAGCATTTGCGGGGCCTGGGGCAAAACGGGAATTGCGGGACCCAAAAACTGGATTTGCGGGGCTTCATCTATATATATATATATTGAATAACGATATTTTCTTTAATACTATTAACTATTAACAAAGTACACATACTCAATGAAAATATAATTTTTTTCCAACTATTTATAAAACTTGGAATAATATTTTTAATGTATTTTATTACTTGAAGGTCCAAGCGCGGGGCCCTTACAGGCGCGGGGCCTGGGGCAGGTGTCCCACTTGCCCCCGCCTAGGGGCGGCCCTGGGATTTTGGATAGCTACCGCGGGCCGGACAAAAGAAGGCGACGGGCTGGATCCGGCCCGCGGCCTTTGGTTGCACATGCCGGCATTACAATTGACTGCTTGCAAAATTAGTAACTATTTTATATATTTATTTACTTAACTAACCTAGTTATACTAGTTGACGTACTCGGTGTCTGTTTTATTGCATTTCAAAATATTCAGTTTTAAGATTTATACACTTTTGCATGCGTTCCAATTCTCGAAGCATGTTTTCCACTCTGAAGTTGGTATCTAAAAAACATGGTTTTCGAAGGCTTTAACAGTTCTTGAGGTAATGAAAATCACTGTCCACGCAATTTTTGTTTGACATTGGGGAACGAAAAAAAAAGTCGTTAGGGGATAAATCAGGTGAATACGGACAATGAGACATTAATTCGATGTTTTTCTCCTTCAAATAATCAATTGTTTGACGTGCTGTGTGGGAGCTTACATTGTTATGATGAAGAATGATGCGACGTTTTTGGTTGTTTTTCCTGATTTTGTCGATGACTTCTGGCAAATAAGTTGTTGTTTACCATTCAGCATTAAAGGTTCTCCAATCCTCTAAAGCATTGTTCTTCAACCTTTTTGCCCCCGCGGACCGGTGAAAATAGGATAAATATTTCGCGGACCGGCTGACAGCTAAGATATTATAGTATTTTATTATTATATAGGTATATGTTATACAGTTATATAAATACAATTTTTAGTGCGACATCTGTTGCAGCCGCTTCTTTGTTAGAAAAATTGATATACGTGGCTCCAGCGTTGTTTCTGAGAGACGAAGCGCTGCGTTAACATCCATTCAATTTCTCTGTTTGGTTTTATTATTGACATGGCTGAAAAACACTTTTCGCACAAATAGGAAGTCGAAAAAAATGACTAATAATTTGATAGCTTTATAACTCAAAGATGGATATTCATTGTCTAGGCATTTTATGTCTAGACACCAGAGTGACATCACAAGACAACTCAATCAGCTTTTCTTTTTCACGAAGATCAAGTGCACATGACTTTATATCTTCCAAGAATGGATTATTAATCCAGAGGTTACCTTTTCGAGGATCCTCATTAGCAGGGAAATAATTATAAAAATTTTCAGCTAATGCTCTTAAATGTTGACTTATTGTTGAATATGACTTTCTGGTTGACATCAGCAGCAATAAAAAATTCTTCCAAAAGTGGAAACATTTCTATGACTTCCTCTTATAAGCGACTATTCCAAAGAGCTAGCTTCTTCAGAAGTATGAAAAATAGCTGCGAGAGGCGTTGTATTGAGGCTAGTAAATATTAAATAAATCATGTTTTGGACAAAAGTTAGCTTCTGCGTCGACTAAAAAAATGTGCTATATACCCGTGAATAGAAGTGTGCATCGATATGATTCGGTCGAAATATTTCGCGGACCGGAAGGAATTTTCTGCGGACCACGGGTTGAAGAACGCTGCTATAAAGGAATGGTTGTGACATGTCCAGTACAACCGAAGAAACAATCGAACATTTTCTTGGAAGTGCTTTTGTTTTTTTTTTTTGTTTTTCATCTTGGAAGACCCCAAACAGTGTATTGTTGCTAAGTTTCCGGTTCATATGAAAAAAGTTTCGTCACCTGTAAAGATGTTGTATACAGATTTTGCAGTGCCTAGGTTGAATTTTTTTAACATTCCCTTGCACCAACCAACACGAATCCTTTTTTTGAGCTTCGATCAAATTATGCGGAATCCATCGGGTATAGATCTTTTTCACAGTTTTTTTCATGCAAAATCGAATGTATTGCAGTCTGCGATATGCCAAAGGATGCCTCTATCTCATGGTAAGTCACATGCCAATCTTTTTCAATCATTTTGCGCACAGCATCGATGTTTTTTGAATCACAACCGATTTTGGTCGAACTTCACGAGATTCATCACTGACGGACGCACAACCACGACAAAATTCTGCAAACCAATTGTAATCAGTCTTTTCTGATGGTGCTTCATTACCAAAAGTTGAACGAAGCGAATCTATGCATTGTTGTTGAGTTATCCCTTTACTAAAATCATTAAAAAATCATTCAGCAAAAACCTTCACGAGTAATATCTATTTTTTCACAAACTTGTTTTTTTTTTAAACGCTCACTATCAACAAACTATTCAGTCAATTTATAAGCTGCCATTGATTTCACAATAATCAATGTAAAATTTTTCGAATATAGTAATGACACATTTCAATATTGCCATCTAGTGGTCATTTGTAAAAACATAAAAGGTAACTCTCGTACATTATTTCTGATGAAATAAACGAGTTGTGCGTAAGTTACTTGAATTTTTACACTGTGTACGGATTACACTTGTGCATTTTTGACATGCAGAACGGCATCTCTTCGAATTGGGAATATTTTCCTTTAATGTCCAGTTGTTGAAGAACAAGTTCAGTATTTTAACTCGAGTTATTTACTTAACTTTTATTTTGCATTGGTCTATTTCTGCAACGAGGCTAGTCGCCGATGCTAGGAGGCGAGCTCCTATACCTGAATGAGGGGTGAATGATTGTGAAAATGGGAGTAAGTTTCACATATTATCATCGCCCGAATAATATCACTAACGGGGACTTGAACCAGCCACCCCACAATTCAGACTGTTTTTACCAGTCAGAACTGCGTGATTTAACGTTAGTTTTATCTATATATTTAAAACACTAATTTTTTAGCAACCGGCTTATGAGCCATCCAAATTAGAGATGGGTCGTTCATGAACGAACCTGCTCAATGAGCCGGATCAGTACATTGAATGAAGTGAGACGGCTTGCCAAATTTAAATGAATTGGCCCACGGCTCACTCCACAAGTAACAGAAATTCGGGTGACGTTTGCGGAATTGTCAGCTATAATTGAAATGAGCTGTATTGGTGTTCATATCGAGCTTTCCGAAGTTTCGACTTATCATGCATTATAATAATAATAATATTTATTTAAATGTAATGTACATTCTGTAAAAAAATATAGATATGAATACATATAAAATTTAATATATAATTATTCAATATTTTCTTGAATTTAGGTAACGTCAAGTCAGGTCAATCCATTCTTTTGGTAGTTTATTGAGAAATTTGACTCCGTAATTATATTTTGCAGTTGTCGATAGTCTGTAATGACCCATTTCAAAATCTGTTTTGGTTCTTTTATCGTACCTATGGATGTTAGTTCTTCTTAAAAGTTAATTTTTTGTTTGGCAGAAGCAAGTATTTGCGCCATGATATAGCTACATATAATGGTCAGTATTTCGAAATGTTGGAACACTGGTTTACCCTCAATAGATCTTACAGTTTTTTTTTTTTTTTTGTAAGATTAGCACTGAGTTCAGGTGACTTGAACAACCCCAGATCTCGATGACATATGTAGCACGGGCGCGGAACAGAGCATAATATGCGCTTAACGCTGCTTTCTGTCCTACCGTTTTCGATATTCTTTGGACTGCATAGATTGCTGTTGATAATTTCTTGCAGAGGCTATCGATGTGAGTTTTCCACATGAGTCTGGAATCCAAGTACACTCCAAGGAATTTTGCTGAACCGATAGTAGCATTCATATTAACCTTATCTGGTGTAAATATTAAGGAGACCGTCTTAGCATTGTTAATTAGAAGTTTTAATATTGAACCAATTTTCAGCCTCCTTCATGGATCTGCAAGGCATTGTTTGATTCCACAAGATTAGGATTGGATTCAATTCAATTAATTATGCACATAGTAGCTCATCTGACTATTTAAGTTTCCTGTGGAACCACTTTTTGCACTTTCAATTTGTACACAAAATTCAGACTTAGCCTTATTATTATTCACTTCAATAAAATGTTTCAAAATAACACAATTTTTCGCGAAGCCTTTGTACTTAAAAATGAAATTTTGTAGTAAGAGCTATTTTCCGTAATTGCTAATCATCCTATTTGCAGGACAGCTGACTTTAGCCTAAAAGGAATTGTCTATTTTATTATTTATCCGGCAGTTGAAAAATAACCAAGACAGTGAGGAAGATAGACGTGGGAAGATAGACAGACGGAGATTGTCAACAAGTTATAAATTAGGACTTGAATTAAAAAATGCAAATACAGGCAGTGGGAGATATACCACGTGCTACGTGTATATTGAAAATTAACAATCGTATTGAAGAATAGGTCTTAGTTTTGCAATTTTAACTGGTTAGGTTAGGTAATACTTCATAATTTCAGTTAAATGAACGTGGAGAAGTGAAATTTCATGGCCTACTGAGAAGTTTCCGTTGCCCAATATTCTGTTTTTTATTCATGGCCTTTAAGAAATACGCTGTAACCGTCTGGGGAGCCATATGGATCCCGTTGAGAAACGCTGATTTATAGTACTAAACAAGTTGTTTTTTTTTTTCTTTTAAACTCTAAAAAACAATGAATAGTCAGGACATATTATGCATCCTTGTAATGCAATTTTCATGTAGATTTGAACCATTGGTTGAGCTCTATTTCATTCATACTCGATAAACTATGCACATATTATCTATTCAAGTTTGCTTGCCACTGAATTATGTATTTGATATATGAGCAGCAGAATGAGCAAGTTCGCACAAATCATATAGGCGAGTGTTGTAAATAATAAGCACACTCGGATTGATACTTCGCAACTGTGTATCTTACAGATGTACTTGAATTGTATTTGAATTATTCAATAGAGTTTAGATGAACTAGACTGCGGGGAACTTCACAAATAAATTGAAAATGTAACAAGAATTTCACTTTGACTTTTTTGGTTTGGATTATGTATATTTTCATTTACATTTAAGAAATATTTCAAAATGTGAATGTAATATTTCTACTGAATATAAAGAATATGCAGAAAACAGTTCTTCTTCTTCATGTGTTATCTCAACGTGAAAGGTTTGCTGACAACATGATAATTTTACCCAATTTATAACATCGCGCTATGAAATACATCAAAAGTTTTGAACAAACCCAATGCCTAATACCCAAACGATTGCTTTCGGCATTATTCATAATGTCAGGGAGTTGTGAATACTGCCCGGACTAATGAGTATGGACCAACTCATTAGCCCGGGACCAACATATATACATGAGTAAAATGTATAGTATTACGTCCATTTTTTTAGCGTACACAGAAAGGCGCGTACAGTTTATAGCCGGTTACGAGCGGCTAAGTAGAAACTGTGATTTGTATAAATATGTTTTACACAAAGTATATGACATAGGCAGGAGATGAACTCGCGTCCATGCTCTTGCTTAGCGGACAATAAGTACAAACGATTTAACGGTTGCCGCCACAGGCTTGCTTGAATATTTTAACAAGTGTTAAAAGAAGTAGTCGGAAATTTAAAAAATGTATAGTACCTACTGTCCAAAATGAGTCCATAAAGCTTCCGCAATCCGCAATCCGACCGTTTCAGAGATATGAGCTATTTTCAGCGACTCTATCTATGAACCGAAACAGTTAAAATTAAAGAAGCCACTGAAAATTTAATGCAGTGATTGCTACAATATCCCTACTAGATATTCCTTCTTTAATTAAGTTAATTTTGATGCTCTTTTGCCAAAAATACACAGTTTAAACGCTGCTTCTCCGAGAGTAGTTGCTTTCTTCGCGGTCGGTATCCTCCAAAACTCTGTAGCCTTTTACTTACTGTAGATGTGCGAACATTTACAACTGTATCTTGTGACCATTATTTTGTTAAATCCTGCATTTTGTTAAATCTGTAACATGTAGGCACTTTCAGCCACCATCAGCTAAACTTGTTCTACAGGTCGTCACTAATTGTCGTTTTCCTTGGTCCACTTCGAGGTTTGTCTTGTATTTTCCCCGTTTTTTTGTAAATCATAATTAACCTAATGATTGAAGATTGATTGCAGTGAAGAATAGTTGTAATTTCCCAACTAGATGATTCTTTTTATAGTGAAAAATAATAACCGTGTTACCTACAGTTTGTTCTGATTTTCATTTATGATATGTTGGTGCTCTCAAGACAAAATTGCAATAAATTAAGTAATTATGTGGTATATAGTAAGTAATTAATTTTAAATATATCATCCCTTAATGTCGAAATCGAATCTTTTTGTAAAACTAGACTATTAGTCTACTAATTGTAACATAATTACACCTCAACTTTCATGAAAGGTAACTAGGAATATTTTTAATGATGTAAACATTATTATATAAATAAATATTTAAAATGCCGGTATACAAAATAAAAATAGGTAAGACTTTTTACCACCCTTGTAAATTATAAATTTTATTATAAATGTAAATACGATCTTCACAAATCTTATATCGCAGACTATCAGTATTGGATCAGTCAGAAAACAATAAAATAGAATACAACTGGGTGACTCAAAACAAACAATTTCTGATTCGAAATAATTTCATCTCTATCTGGGAAAATCTGAACATTTTAAAACAGCATGTGCCGGATATTGCGGAAACTTTCATGAAGACAGAAATATCTACTGACCAACATCACTTAACAGCCACCAGATACAATAACCATTACAAAATACATAAAGAAAATAATGTAGATTGTGAATATTATCTACACTTCAAGGCAAGTATTAATAAACTGAGAGTTGTTAGTCAAATAATATTATCATCTAAAACAGGTCTTCAAATTTACCACAAAGGCATGAAACATAAGCTATGGTCTATTTCAAAGTAGAAAAAAGTAGATAGCGCTACGAACCGAGTACGATTTACACTGGACAAATTCAGTATAGAGGGAAATTTAAAATAAGTTACAACTAGGGCATGGTCGTAGTAACTGGGTTAGCAAGTGATTTTTTTTTAAATTTGAAAATGGTTAATAGGATATTGAAATAAACAAGGCAGATGTTAAATACACTTACATAATTATACGACATAAATTCAGTTTAATGAGAAATTTGAAAAATTTTAAAAATGATATACTATATACAAGAGAGATTTGCTAAAAGGGTTTAAATAAAGCAATAAAACAAACAATATATCTTTAGAGCTAAAGTTTCTTATTTAAATAATTATTGTAAATAAAAATTAAAAATATATGTATATATGAAGGTCTAAAAATTATATCAATAACTTCTTCTTTGGGCACAACCACATGGGCTGTCTTTTGGCCTCACATTAGTCCTCTCTCTTGATCTCTTAATTGTCAAGTGTCAAAAAATATTTATATGTCAGATAACCTAAAAAATATATAACTGCGTAAAAACAAATTACATGGAGAATGTTCTCCATAAAATCTACGCCAAGAATATAAATAAAAGACTAAATATGTAAATAATAACAAAATATATGAAAAAAGTTAAATAATATAAATAATATATATTTCCAATGTACGACACTGAACATCTGTCAACTTGGACTAAAAACAATATCTTAACAGTGTAATAGGGATGACGATCTAAACTAATCCGAAGCAAGGACAAAGAGCTCCTATCTTCTTACACACATTTTTCTATTTTGAAATAAACCATAGATGCAGAGAACAACTGCTCTATATGTTGTCTCCAGGAAGAGGAAGATTTATATCATTTTTTCTTTCGATGTCCCATTTACAACCCCACACGACAAATCTTCCTTGCTGATTACCTAAATAATACAACTACAGACTCCTACCTCAATTTATTTAAAATCGACGAACCAGAAAAACTGAACAAAATTTATTTGTACGTAATTAATGCACTTAAAATTAGAGCTTTTATTACATGTGAATAGTTGCTGAACCGTACATATCCCATGCTTGATATTTTATTTATTTATTTCAATTATTTATTTTATTTATATATGTTTTCAATTTTTTTTTGTTTATTTATATAATTTATTATAATTATATGTATTTTTGTACTGTATTATTGACTAATGTCTATTCTATTATACTTTATATTTTTTGCATTATTTATAAAAAGATTAATTCTTAGGTTTGTAAAATGCAATGTAAGGTAACAAAACTAAGATCACATATATTAATTTATTATTTATTTAATTTTTTTTTAACTGATTATAAAGCTTTATTTTATACTGTTTATATTGTTTATATTTTATTATTTATATTTTTATCATTTAGTATTATTTTATTTTCGTGAATATATTATGTATGTTTATTAATTATGTGAATAGCTGCATGGTATGTTAAATTATATAACACTCAATTGTCACGGTGCAGACATTTAATACCAACCCTTTCTCAAAAGTGTACCATACTTAAAGACAAATATATCATATTATTATTATTATTATTAAATACGATCTTCCATTCAATTTTCCTGACATTCTTCAGCGACAACGTTCCTCTTCTTCCTATGAATTTTGAACCCTGTATTTTTTTTGGATCATATACTCACATTTCAATGACAATAATTTTCTCTAGTAAATCATCGACTCTATTCTTTATATTCTACGAGCTGATTTACGCATCATTGCATTGTTTTTGAGAAAAATCTTATTCCCTCTATCTTGATACTCCCTGTAAACATACCCCCCTAGACATCATCACTTTTGAACAATTACAGTTATTCGAAAAAAAATTAAATACATAAAAATTAAATTTTTTGGGGTATCGGACAAAACGGATAAAACTACGTTCTTTTCTTGTCAAATAGTTAAAACATATTTTATTTGCTTACTAAGAAATTGAATTACAAAATTATTACATCGATTTTTTTTTTATACAGACAATGTTAATAAAATGTTAAACAAATAAATAGATAAATAGTTAAAAAAATATATAGATAAATAGTTAAAAAAATAAAATCAATAGTTAAAATACAGCATTGAATATGTTTTAATTTAACGGACATTTTTTCCTACTTCTTTAGACCGTTAAGTGTACATGTCGACTAAATGAACATTAATATTTTTAAAAAATATAATGAATTTCCAAATGAAGTCAGTTACAAGATCAATAGATGGCGTTATTAATTGTTTTTTTATTAAATTCATCATTTTAAAATGTCATTTTCTTTATATTTTGATTTTTTGTTTCATTCTTAATAAAAATTTCCCATTTATTTATTTTTTTGTCATTATAATATGTAAAAAATAATAATTTAATTTTGACCTATGTCATTCGTTTCCATGGTTTCATTGTTGGAATTTTAAATTTTGACATTCCAACGTGAAATATTAAATAACCCAAGCCAGGTCCCTTCTCGTGGCAACCTAAAAGAACAAAATTCCCATTTAGTTCCGCCTAACCGTTTGGAACAGAGTGTATTTTACTTAAAATTTCTATGTAATTTTTCGCATTTATGTTGTTTTTATCTTTTTTTATATAAATCATTTCTAGTAGGAGTCGTTTTGTTAAATTTTTTTCGGTGTTTAGAATTTTAGCATTGGGAAAATCAAATTCATGTTTTAAATTATTAGCATGTTCTACTATTGAATTATTACTTCTATTGCTGTCTATTTTATTTCTGATAATATTATTTTCGTGTTCTTTCAGTGTGGTTTTTAATTATCTTTTACTTTGACCAACATATTTAGCTTCACAATTTTTACACGGTATACAATATATAATATTAAATTTTAATTCTTTTTTATCCCTGTCTTTTAATTGACTATGTAAATTATTTATGGTTTTAAAGTTTTTCATTGCTATATTAATATCATTGTTCGTTAATATTTGTTTTAGTTGTTCAGATAGGTTAGGTATATATGGAATTGAGAAATGAATTTTTGTTAAGTTTTCTGTGTTATTTTTATTTAATGAGTTATTATTATATAAAATTCTATGTATAATGCGTTTAGGGTAATTATGTTGGGTTAGAATAAGTTTAATATTGTTTTTAATTTTTTTATGAAAATCTGGATGACTTAAATTTAAACCTCTATGTTTTAAGTTTATTGCTGAATTTATTTTTTGGTTTAAAGGGTGTTTAGAATGAAAGTTTAAATATCTATCTGATTTACCGGGTTTTTTGTACCACTCTGTAATTCATTTACCGTTAGGTTTTCTAATAAGTTTAATGTCTAAAAATGGTAAAGTGTTGTTTTTTTCTATTTCCATAGTAAATTTTATATGTTCATTAAAGGAGTTAAAATTGTTTAAGGTTTCGTTAGTTTTATCTTTCGGTATGGCTAAAAATAAATCGTCGACAAATTTTTTAATAATTATCGGTTTAAATGGTAGTTTAGTTGTAATTTTGTCTAATAAATTATTTAATACTATTTTTGCTAAAACAGGTGATAATGGATTACCCATTGCTAACCCAAATATCTGTTTAAAATATTTATTATCGTATGAAAAATAACTGGCATCAAAAAGAAATTCAATTATTTCCAAAAAATCTTCAATACTCATATTAGTGTACGGCTCTATTTCTAACCATTTTTCAGAAATTATTTCTTTCACTAGACATATCGAAATATTAGTAAATAAGGATACAACGTCTAATGAAACTAATATATAATTGTCAGGTAAGTTAGGTAAATTATCAATAATATTTTTGACAACAAATGAATCTTTAACATCATAATTATTGTTGGTGTCTGAAAAATTGTTTAAAATAGGATAATAATTTACTATAAATTTAGCTAATTTATATGATGGACTTTTTATTAGACCAATACCCCAAAAAATTAATACTTATCCAAACCATTTAATACGGTCAAAGAATCTATTTATACAATAAAAATTAAAATTTAAACAACGAACTATAATTAAGTTTTATAAATAAATATACTAGCATAGGTATTATATGCTAGCATAGTAAGGCAATATTGTCATTTAAGGGGAGGCACGCAGTATAGTTTTCATATAAAGTTGCATATAAAAATCCAACTATCTAAAAGAAAATTGGTAACAATCTATACTTCAAAACCTGCAACGAATTTTTAACTATCTAATACGATATTATTAATTTTAATAAACATTATTATGTAATTGTAAATAAACAAATTGCATTACAGACGCCGAAGAGCTCATATGAGCTCTTCACGAGTGGAATTTCATTACACTAGGCAACAAATTTGAACGTTTTTTTTTTTATAAAATGAGTCAAATTAACTGTTTTAGGATAAACAAGACCTACTGTTCAAGAAAATGTGAGTAAAAGGTATGTAGCATCCTCCAATTTTTAGTTATTCAACTTTGAAGAATTACTTTATTATCAGTGTAACTGTTGCAAGGAACTATTTTAAAATATATATATACAACGGTATTAATAAAAATAAATTTTTATTGTGAAAAAAAAAAAAAAACAATACTGAAAAACTTTGACAAAATATAAATCATGAAAACAAAAATTAAGATAAAAAGTTTATTTTTCATCTATGAACGGTATCATCTTCCCTCTGAAAAAACAGCACTAGTCTCCCATCATGGTTGAATCCTACCTTCCATGGTAACGATATTTAATTGTACTTTATATCCTTTCACCTTTCACCTTGCTTGCTACTTTAAATTTAAATCTTAATCTCGCACTAAATCGCACTTAAGTTTGAGTTATGAGATGTGGTTCAGCACTGCTTCGAAATCGTAATCCGGATCGGAAGAAGTCGATGGACCTACTATGTGCTCTTCAACAATTTCATCAAATAAATTTAGAAACTGTTCCCAATCAGAAGGTGGTTTTGGAACTGGAATGTCAGTCCCATGTTACAATGGTTTTATAACAGAAAGAATGTCAGGATATTCAAAATTTTTTGGTTTTTTCTTGAAAATCCAGAAATTTTTGTCATACAAAAGTAACATTCTGTAGATTGATTTGTAGGTTCGCAACCACTGAACTAAATTTACATAGCACAATATACAGCATATATATGTGGCGCCCAGGTTTTATCTTGGTGTCCAACATGGCAGCCAAAATAATAATAATCTAAGACTTGTTTTACTACATTTGTTATGATTCTATGTTGTGTTTTTGTGGTACATTGACCATACACATAACAAAAATTGTCTGGCAAATTAATATAGCCACATTTTCCCTTCATTGTAATTATATAACACTAAACAATTATACATTACTTTTCGCACTTGTGTTACGTCCAAACTGCAATTGAAATACTACAAGGTCACAAGTAAAACGAAAACAATACCAAAATATCCCCTACCTTACCCTTTCCAACTATGCCCTGTGTTTGCAGTCACGAACGACAAAATTCAAATAAGTACGTTTAAATTTGTTTTAGGAATAAATAAAAATTGTGACCTCGTAGAAAATTTTTTAGTTCAGATTTAGAATTAGGGTATTGGAGTTAACTAAAAGTCATTGTTTTCATACATGTTAGTAAAACCTTGTTGACCTGTGTTAACGTCAAATATAGTATTTTTTGATGAGGGTTCTAAACTATAAACAATCGTCAAAAGTTATTTGATACTCATAAATATATTTTAAAAATACAGAACATTGTTCTTTGATGTCTGTTATCCTATTAGATCAGGGGTCGGGGATCATTTTTACCTATTAGATACCCAGAAATATATTTCTTTACACCGACGTTACCCCATTGATTTCTAAAAAAAATCATAGATAATTTAATAATAATAATAATAATAATAATAATAATAATTTTATTTCAATAATACATACAAATTGTTGGGGGGCGAGTAGTATGGCCCGTGTGGCCAAATGGTGCGCCCGTACCGGCTAGATGTCCGGCCGGCCAACTCGAAGGACCAGTGCCCCTTTGGATGTTCGCCGGGCACAGAGCGAATGGACTGTTGATGAATGATTGGTGCTGGCGGTTGATCTTGGTACACCGCAGCAAATACCACGAAGCTCAGATGTAAACAACTCTCTAGACGAGGTTTGCCTGGCAATATAACCACGTAGAGACGTGGCTGTTGTAAAATGTTTCAAAAGAATAAGTATTAGATGCTGCTGGGAGACTTAAAGCTAATACTTATCTTTGTTAATGTCTAGAAGATCGAAGTTCAGAAACGATGCTGAAATCTTTATATGATGAAGATATACACAAATTCCGATGCAAAGACCCAAAAAAAGTGTGTATATATTAAATTTATTGCCAGAAAACAGATTAATAGTTATTTACAATATATTTTACAAAAAGATTGACAACAGTAACAATAAAACAATAATTGCATGGCTACCTTAAAAAACATAAAACAATATATATTAATAATTAATAAGGTAGCCATGGAGTTGCTCGAAATAGCGTTGTCCAAACATTCCGCCGGCCAAAAACGTATGTTTTTTAATATTATAAAATTGGCAACGGATTACGAGATTTGGATGTGAGTTCTTGCGGCGCCGATACTTGTAGAGACGTAAGTATCGGTTTTTATTCATAGCGACTCGGGTACCTCCATCGTTGTTGAAGAGTGCCTGTATGATTCGTCTAATATATGGAGATGGAGCGTTCTGCGTTCTGCGGAAGGGTGGCAGTGAAGTATACCATGTGATGCGATTCGATGCTATGCGATGGGGTACAATGCGAGGCGATGAGATGTGATGCGGAGCTAGGCAAGGTGGTTCAAAATGATGCGATGCTA
Source organism: Liopterus haemorrhoidalis (assembly GCA_963971575.1). Classification (NCBI taxonomy): domain Eukaryota; kingdom Metazoa; phylum Arthropoda; class Insecta; order Coleoptera; family Dytiscidae; genus Liopterus; species Liopterus haemorrhoidalis. The sequence goes on from OZ020615.1 coordinate 34,415,360, forward strand.
TGTGATGTGGTGAGCATTCTAGTTTAGAAGAAGCCACTGTGGATGTCTTTAGCGAAGGATGGATGTTCTTCGGCTTGTGTGCTGGCAATAAAGAGCGATGTAGTAAGGGAGCCAGCATGAGTTTCTGTGGAGTCACCGGAGTTTCAATGATCTCCGGCTTGTTGCCTGGTAACGGCAAGCGTTGTGGAAATGAAGCCAGCAGTAGTTTCTGTTGCAGAGTCCGGACGATCACCGGCTTGTGCGCTGGCTGTGGCGAGCGTTCTAGTGAGGCAGCCACCAGCAGTTTCTGTTGTGGAGTTTGGACAATCTCCGACTTGTGCGCTGGCAGCGGCGAGTGTTGTAGAGAGGCAGCCAGCGGTAGTCTGTGCACCCTCTGGTACGAAGTCTGGACGATCTCCGGCTTGTGCACTGGCAGCGGCAAGCGATCTAGTGAGGCAACCAGCAGTGGATTTTGTTGCGGACTCTGGGTGATCTCCGGCTTGTACGTTGATGAAGGCGAGCGGTCTAATGAGGCAGCTCGCAGTAGTTTCTGTTGCGAAGTCGGGACGATCTCCAGCTTGTGCGCTGGCAACGGCGAGTTTGGAAGAGATGCAGCCAGCGGTAGTTTCTGGTGCGGAGGCTTGTGCTCTGGCGACGGCCAGCGTTCTAACGGAACAACCAGCTGTGGTTTCTGGTGCGGAGTCTGGACGATCTCAGGCTTGTACGCTGGCAACGGTGAGCGTTGTGGAAAGGAAGCCCGGGGTGGATTCTCTTGCAGAGTCTGGACATTCTCCGGCTTGTACGCTGGCAGCGAGCTTGAAAAAGAGGCAGCCAGCAGTACTTTCTTTTGCGGAGTCGAGACGATTTCCGGCTTGTGAACTGACAGCGGCGAGCGTTCTAACGAAGCAGCTAGCAGTGGTATCTGGTGCGAAGTCGGGATGATCTTCGGCTTGTGCGCTGACAATGGAGAGCTTGAAAAAGAAGCAGCCAGCGATAGCTTCTTTTGCGGAGTCTGGGCGATCTCCGGCTTGTTCGCTGGCAGCGGTGAGTTTTTTAACGGGGCAGCCAGCGGTGGATTCTGCTGCGGAGTTTGGACGATCTCCGGCTTGTATGCTGGCAGCGGTGAGTGTTGTAGAGAGGAAGCCAGCAATGATGTTTGCGATGGAGACAAGACGATGTCAGACTTAAGCGCAAGCAATGGAGAGGGTGGTATTGATGAAGCTAGCGATGTTGTCTGTATCAATGTCTGAACAGTCTCTCTCTTGAGGACTGGTGACGGTGAACATGCAATATTTTCATGTTGATCGTTGTTGCATGCTGGTAGACACCGTGTTAGTTGCAGTGATGCAGTATGTTTGTTGAAGGGCGATCCTTTAAGTTTAGAGATGATAAACTTAATGGATGCATGACTGGCAAGAAGCGATCGTATGAGGGTGTCACTTTCGTCTAGAGATGATGATAATAATAAAAAACTAGCGTCGATGCTTTCAACTTGTGCAACGTATTTGGGAAAAGAATCAGTTGCAATTAGGGCGAGGTCTATTTTGGAATCATCACTGAGAGCATCTTCAATACGATTCTTGAGAAGATTTAGTGAGCGAGTAGCTAATTCGGCCTTTCGAGAGAGTTTAAGAATCTCGTTGCGTTCTAGAATCTTACGAGCTTTAAGATGAATATGATTTGTAAGATCAATAAATTCATCATGAAAGTCAACCAGAGTATCTAAAGAATCTGTGGCTTTGAGTTCCATTAATTTACAATAAGCGTTTCGAAAATTACTTTCAAACTGAGGTAGGTTTTCATCAACCTGATGAAGAAAACTAGAAATGGCAGATTGGTTGACGAATGTTTGATTTCCAAAGTCTAGTAGACGACTCGCTTGTTTGAAAGCGTGATCACAAACTCGTTTCAGAAAGGTGATATTCGCCATTATAAAAAATGGTCCAATGTGACAGAATGGGATCTATCAAGATGTGGATCTGAAGGAACTGCTAAGAAGCCAATGCGAAGAACGGATATAAATCCGCCGGCCGTAAGAGACCGTTTAGAAAGGATACGAATCTGTTGGCTGTGAGAAGCTATTTGAAATGCGAGTTGAACAGAGGAGTGACCATTTCTAAGAAAATAATGCAATAAGAATCCGTTGGCTGTGAGAAGCTTTTGGAATCAGATAAAGTCCGTTGGCTTTGAGAAGCCGTAGAAAACAGAAAAGTATCTGTGGGCTGTCAGAAGCCCTTAAAGTCGGATAAAAATATTTTGGCCCTGAACAGCAGTAGAAAACGGATAAGTGTCAGACGGCTGTGAGAAGCCCTATTAACGCTGGCCGTTAATATAGAATAAAATCAGTTGTCTGTGAGAAGCCGTAGAAATCAGATAATATCTGTTGGCTCTGAGAAGCCGTAGAAAACAGAAAAGTATCTGTGGGCTGTCAGAAGATCTTAAATTCGAATAGAATCTGGTGGCTGTGAGAAGCCGTAAGAATCGGGTACGTGTCCGTTGGCTGTGAGAAGCCTTTGGAATCGGATAAAATCCGTTGGCTGTGAGAAGCCGTAGAAAACAGAAAAGTATTTGTGGGCTGTCAGAAGCCCTTAAAGTCGGATAAAAATATGTTGGCCCTGAACAGCAGTAGAAAACGGATAAGTGTCAGATGGCTGTGAGAAGCCCTATTAACGCTGGCCGTTAATATAGAATAAAATCAGTTATCTGTGAGAAGCCGTAGAAATCAGATAATATCTGTTGGCTCTGAGAAGCCGTAGAAAACAGAAAAGTATCTGTGGGCTGTCAGAAGCCCTTAAAGTCGGATGAGATCCATTGGCTGTAAGAAGCCGTAAAAATCTGATAAAATCTGTCGGCTATGAGAAGCCTTTAATATAGAATAAAATCCGTTGGCTGTGAGAAGCCGTAGAAATTAGATAATATCTGTTGGCTCTGAGAGGCCGTAGAAAACAGAAAAGTATCTGTGGACTGTCAGAAGCCCTTAATATAGAATAAGATCCATTGGCTGTGAGAAGCCGTAGAAATCAGATAATATCTGTTGTCTCTGAGAAGCCGTAGAAATCAGAAAAGTATCTGTGGGCTGTCAGAAGCCCTTAAAGTCGGATGAGATCCATTGGCTGTAAGAAGCCGTAAAAATCTGATAAAATCTGTCGGCTATGAGAAGCCTTTAATATAGAATAAAATCCGTTGGCTGTGAGAAGCCGTAGAAATTAGATAATATTTGTTGGCTCTGAGAGGCCGTAGAAAACAGAAAAGTATCTGTGGACTGTCAGAAGCCCTTAATATAGAATAAGATCCATTGGCTGTGAGAAGCCGTAGAAATCAGATAATATCTGTTGTCTCTGAGAAGCCGTAAAAAACAGAAAAGTATCTGTGGACTGTCAGAAGCACTTAAAGTCGGATAAGATTCTGTTGGCTTTGAGAGGCCGCTTATTTTGTAAGTAAAAACTGAGCTGAACGGATGTGAATCCGATGGCCATGAGAAGCCGTTACAATTGGCCGTGAGAAGCCTTTTAGTGCGTGAGTAAAAGCTGAGGTACCAAGATCTTGGTTCAGACACACGCCAAATGCGCTATTTCCTTACAGAAAATACGACACTGACCTGTCTGATCCGGCTCGAAGGACCAAATGTTGGGGGGCGAGTAGTATGGCCCGTGTGGCCAAATGGTGCGCCCGTAAAGGCTAGATGTCGGGCCGGCCAACTCGAAGGACCAGTGCCCCTTTGGATGTTCGCCGGGCACAGAGCGAATGGACTGTTGATGAATGATTGGTGCTGGCGGTTGATCTTGGTACACCGCAGCAAATACCACGAAGCTCAGATGTAAACAACTCTCTAGACGAGGTTTGCCTGGCAATATAACCACGTAGAGACGTGGCTGTTGTAAAATGTTTCAAAAGAATAAGTATTAGATGCTGCTGGGAGACTTAAAGCTAATACTTATCTTTGTTAATGTCTAGAAGATCGAAGTTCAGAAACGATGCTGAAATCTTTATATGATGAAGATATACACAAATTCCGATGCAAAGACCCAAAAAAAGTGTGTATATATTAAATTTATTGCCAGAAAACAGATTAATAGTTATTTACAATATATTTTACAAAAAGATTGACAACAGTAACAATAAAACAATAATTGCATGGCTACCTTAAAAAACATAAAACAATATATATTAATAATTAATAAGGTAGCCATGGAGTTGCTCGAAATAGCGTTGTCCAAACACAAATAAAACAATAAATAATACAATAAATTAATGTACAGTTTTATTTTGTTTTGTTACAATAATGAAAATAAAGAAGTAACACCACAATGAATCTCGTTCAGTGCGTGGCGATAGTTTTTAATATAAATAGTACAAAAATGTAGTGAACTGTGAACTGTATATATACAAGTAATATGATTAATAGAATGAATAAATATTAATAGAATGAATAAACATTAATACTTAATTTATTAAATTTAAATAATGTGGAAGAACTTTTTTAAATAGGTATTATTTTAGGCTACGTCTCGAGTAATGCTATACTGTCGGTATAGTCCATTGATGAAAGCCATTTTTAGGGTTTTGTAGGTATGACCAAAAACCCTTATACCGTCATTTTGTCGTCTGTCTGTCTGTCTGTCTGTCTGTCTGTCTGTCTGTCTGTCTGTCTGTCTGTCTGTCTGTCTGTATGTATGTCTGTCTGTCTGTTCGGTAAAACTTGTAGCCAAACGGCTAAACCTAGAGAGTTGAAATTTGGCATGCTTGTACAACTTTTTGACCCACACATAGGAAAAATACTAAAACATCTAAAAATCATATCCCCCTAAAAATATAAACAAATATGTGCTCATCGGCAAAAAAAAATTTTTTTAAATTTTGAGTACGGTATCAAATGAAAGCCCTTAGTACGTGGATTAACGATCAAAATTTTATTTTTGCAAAATAAATTATTTTGACGCGATTTTTGTCAAAATTGTGCAAAAAAAAATTTGTCCCACACCCTGTAGCCCAGATGGTTTAAACTAAAAATCTGAAAAAATTCTAAGCAAGTATATTGGTGTGAACCGGAATAGTACAACAGGAATTTTTGATCAGATTATGTTTTCGGAAAATAATGCATTTTTTGTGTTTTTAACCAAAATATGTTAAATATTTAATTCGCTATGTAACCAAGTTGATACGTCAGCGCTCATAGCGATGTGCGTTTAGTCATTGGTTTTCTAATTTGTCAAACAGGTAACTTGCAAACTAGAGTTCGAATCCTGTCAATTTTATTTTTTGGTTTTTTTTTTGCAGTTTTTTTTTTTTTTTGTTTAAATTATTTTGTCAAAATTCTAGTTATATTTTGGTAAATGTTGCATTTAATTTTTAAAAGCGTAAATTTAATAACCAGTGGGAAGTGTTGAAATTATAATTTAATTCTGTTTGATGTATACGAAATCAGAGGGCGGGGCTAATGATTTAAGCAACCAATAGAAGCCATAGGCGCAATTTTCAAAATCTTAATGAACCTTTCTATGTAAAAAAAAATACTGCACATATTTAGAAACTTAAATAATGGTATTAGGCATTCGAATTAAAATTCATAAAAAAATATTTTGACATAAAATTCGTTTTGGCATCCCAAATAATCATCATTCAGTTACTAAATACCTGCAAAACCCTGAAATGTGTGAAAATTCACACTTCACATCAATTTTTTAACAATCCTCCTATAATTTAAAACGGATAAGTGAATGTTATTATTTTTTAAATAATTATTAAAGGTATTGTATATTTTACTGACAAAATAAGAGTAGTAATATTTGAATTTTGTTTTGTTAAATTTTCTGGTTACGGCTTGACTAGATGACATATTTCTAGTAGAGTATGAGTTATCCAAGAATGTTACAATGGCAGGATTTTTAATTAGGTATGCAGCAATGGCTGATATATATAATTTATTAAAATTGAATATATTAGATTCTGAGAATAACAATTTAGACGGGTATCTTGCGGTTTTATTATACATTATTTTTATAATCTTTATTTGCAGGACAAGTATTTTGTTTTTATACAGTTTAGCCGCACCACCCCAAACAAGAATAGCATATTGCATTAAAGATTGTACAAGACCGAAGTAAAAGGTTTTTTTTGTAATGAATTGAGTATTGTCTTTAATTTTTTAAATATGTAAAGAGTTTTGCGCAAATTTTTAGCCAATCTCTCTGTGGCGCCCGCGCCTTCTGTTGAGGCAGGCTCAAAAATGTTGTCCTGTGGACGGACAATCTGAAAATCACAAAAATCAAAAAGTCGGCGAAACCGAAAAAATCGGCCAAGCCAAAAATTAGATTTTTCGGTTGAGACAGGCTCAAAAATGTTGTCTGGCGGACAGAAAATCCGAAAATCGAAAAATCAAAAAAGTCGGCGAAACCGAAAAAATCGGCCAAGCTAAAAATTAGATTTTTCGGTTGAGACAGGCTCAAAAACGTTGTCCGTATGACGCAGAATCCAAAAGTCGGACAAACAAAAAAAGTCGGACAAATCAAAAAAGTCGGACTAACAAAAAATCGACCAAAATTTGTCCTGAGCGCTCGTAAGTACATCCGGCTCGAAGGACCATAAAATGTGGCGCCCGCTTCCTGCCTAAGTAAGGTAGGGTGGCCAGACAGTCACACAAATGGTCTTCGGGGCGGACACCTCGAAGGACCACCAGCAGAAGGCTGGAATATAGAAAGATATACGGAGTTATGTGACACAAACGCACCGAGTTGAGCCGCAGAGGAAGACACGGACGACCTAGAGGAAAGGAGAGGGGATAAAAAACTTTTCTGCTCCTAGGGGCTGCTCTAGGAGACTAACACAAGGGTAATGGAGGCCCTTAGCTGGGGTGTAGACGGGTAAAATCCTAGGCCCACAAGTAATGGCTATGGAGGAACCAAACCTAGAAATCCCACGACGTCTCTGAAAACCGTAGCAAAGCGACAAAAATGCGGAGAACGATGCTCAACACGGTGGACGTATCACATAAATGAAATAGCAGTGCCACAAAAATACAATATTAAATAATACACTGATAATATAACAAAAAATAAATAATTACAAAAATTACAAATGTTAAATTGAATGAAAATTAATCAGCACACGTGATCAAGAGATCAGCGTGTGTGAACAAAAAATAATGCAAAATCGCGCAGAGGCGTTAACAAAACTGAATTTAAATTACAACAAAAATTATATTAATTAAACAATGAATTAAAATATGTGTAAAATTGGAACAGACTTACAGTAGCTGTATTCTTATAAATATGTAGAATATTTATTCCAATTTTACAGATGTGGCACTGGTTGGTCCCAAAAAACTGATTCCTGGGTCCCGGAATAGATCCTGGATTTCGTGCAGATACACAGATATTATTTTAATGAAGAACAGCAGGTGTAACTTCACTAAAATCGCGATAGATTCGCGAATTATTAAATAAACACTTGTAAAAATATATTCACTAGCGAAGTATTCACACTCTGAGCAGGTCAGTAACAGTGGATTAATGAGTTGTATAATGTTGAATCTTGCAAGTAGCGGCATTCAACATTTTTTAAAAACATCAAAAGTTTTGATGTTTTAAATTAAATTAAGAAAATTTAATTTAATAAACATAGCGGCCTTACGGGCGCGACATTCCGCCGGCCAAAACGAATGTTTTAAACCGTGGAAAAAACAAAGAATGATAAGTGGTCAACGCTCGGCAAGAGGGCCGAACGGTAATGGGGCCAGTTTAACTACTGGCCTGACAAAAGTTCCTCTGGCGGTTTTGACGGTAGCTGCTCGTATCACTCCGTCCTTGCCTGGGGTAACTGAGACAACTCTCCCTAGCTTCCATTGAAGGGGAGGCAGGCAGTTGTCTTTGATGAGGACTAGTTGGTCCATTTGGAGCTGTGGTGATGGTTTGGTCCACTTTTGGCGCTGTTGTAGAGTATTTAAGTATTCATTATTCCAGCGACGCCAAAAGTCTTGAGATATGTGTTGAACCATTTTCCATCTTGCTGAGTGCGTGAGAGAGTCACGACTCGAATTGGGTTCCGGCAGGGTAACTGCTGGTTCATAGGTTAAGAAGTGGCTGGGCGTGAGTGCTTCGCAGTCATCAGGATCTGAAGTTGCAGGGCATAAAGGTCTCGAGTTGAGTATGGCCTCAATTTGACAGAAGACTGTGGCCATTTCCTCGTATGTAAGGATCTGTTGGCCGATAACTCTGTTCAAGTGGAACTTTACCGACTTAATGGCAGCTTCCCACAAGCCTCCGAAGTGTGGAGCTGATGGTGGGTTGATATGCCACTGTATTCCTTCATCCGCTAATTTGTTTGCCAAGTAGTCGTTGTATGTTGACGAATTAACAAACCTTTGAAGATCCGTGAAGTAACTTTTGGCGCCAACAAAATTAGTCCCTCCGTCGCTATACACGTGGGAGCATCTGCCTCGACGGGCGATTAATCGCTGGAAGGCTAGCAAGAACTTCTCAGTAGTTAAGTCCGAAGCTAGCTCTAAATGTACAGCCTTGGTCGAGAAACAGATGAACAAACACAGATATGCCTTAGAAGTAGTGTGACCTCTACCACGTACGGGCGTGACGAGAAATGGACCACCATAGTCGGTGCCTACGACGGAAAATGGTTTCTGCGGAGTTACACGGTGATGTGGTAAGTCACCCATTAGCGGATTGCGAATGGTCGGTTTATTGCGGAAACAGTCTACGCATTTACTGCACAAATACCTTATAAGATTTCGGGCTCCTACTATCCAAAAGGAGCGCTCGATAATGGCTTGTAGTGTCCTAGGCGTTGCATGCAGATACTTCTTGTGATAATACATTACTAATAGCTTAGTAAATGGATGATTTGCCGGTATGAGGATAGGATGTTTGCGACAAAATGTCCTCTCGGCGTTCTCAAGCCTACCACCCACTCTTAATGTATTGGACTGGTCGAGGAAGGGGTTCAGCTTCCTGAGCGACTTGGAAACCGTCTTGTTTTCCCGAAGCAGCTCGATTTGGTCCTCATAAGACTCGTGCTGTACCAAGCGTACAAGCAGGAGTTGAGTTTTGAACAATTCTTCCGCGGAGATTGGACCGATGATCTTATTCTGACTGTTGCGACAATTATGTGCAAAACGTAGGCACCATGTAGTTGATCGTAACAGCGTGTTGAATGATGAGTGCCTATGAAAAATATCGTTTTCAGTGTGATTGTCGCGTACTAAACAAACGATAACCTTGGCTTCTTGCGAAACTGCGTCTTCAGATGACGCACTAGTTGTAGAAGAGATCAAAGGCCATTCAGAAGTAGGTTGCTGGAGCCATGGCGGTCCATTCCACCAAAGTGAATGGTCAACTAGTTCGGTAGGAAGCAGTCCTCTGGAGGCACAATCAGCAGGATTGTCCTGTGATCGTATGTAATGCCAGTCTTCAACTTGAGTGAGCTCTCTAATTTGTGCCACTCTATTGGCGACAAATGTTTTCCATTTGTAGGACGGTGATTGTATCCAGCATAGTGTGACAGTAGAATCTGTCCACAAATATGTTTTGTTGAATACAACAGACAGTGTAGTTCTAATATAGTCTATTAATTGTGCGAGCAAGTAAGCAGCGCACAATTCTAATCTCGGGAGAGATACTTGTTTAATCGGTGCTACTTTAGTCTTTCCCATTACTAATGATGTAGTTATTTTGTCGGATCTAGAAACGATGTATACGACGGCTGCGTATCCCTTCTCGGAAGCGTCGCAGAATCCGATTAAATCGATCGTGCTGTCAGCAACGGGAATCCATCTGGGTATGGAGATGTCTTTAACCGCAGGGAGTTGTGATTTGTAGTTCTGCCATTGGAGACGTACCGAATCTGGGAGAGGTTCATCCCAATCAAGACCTTTTTTCCAGAGAGTTTGGAGAATCATCTTGGGGACGATAGTAGTGGGAGCCAGCCAACCGAGAGGATCAAAGATCCTGGCGGCTTCAGATAATAGCTGTCGTTTGGTGAGCTTCGACTCCGGCAACTGAAGATGATATACGAAGGCGTCGGCGGAAGGATCCCACATGACGCCTAGTATTTTCACTTGATGATCAGGATCAAGTTTCAGGTTACTGTCAAACTGACAATAATCAGGAGGGAGATCCTCCAGTACTTCTTCACAGTTACTTGCCCACTTCCGTAGTTCCATTCCTGCCGTTGCCAAAAGTTTGATGAGTTGGCTCTTCAACAGGCGGGCGTCAGAAAGATTATCTGCGCCTGTGATGATGTCATCTACAAAAGTGCTGGATTTGAGGGCGGCGGCCGCTAATGGGTAACTGTCGCCTTCGTCCATAGCCAATTGATGAAGAGTACGTATCGCGACGAATGGTGCACACGTAGTTCCGTAAGTTACTGTGTTTAGTTCGAAGATTTTAGGAGTTGCTGATAAATCGAAGTCCCAAAGAATTTTTTGATAGCGCCTATGGTGATCAGGTACTAAGATTTGACGGAACATTTGACGTATGTCCGCAGCTATCAAAATAGGATACAATCGCTGTTTCATCACAACCTTTGCTAAGTCCGGTTGGAGTGGCGGTCCGGACAATAGTGTGTTATTTAAAGAAGTTCCATCTGCGGAGGACTTGGAGGCGTTGAACACCACCCTCAACTTCATGGTCGGTCCACTGTTTTTGACGACACAGTGGTGAGGAATGAAGTATCCAGAATTCTGGTTGTTAGAATTAAATTTAAGCAGTGACATGTGCCCTGCTTTGTGATAGTCTTCCATGAACTCTACATATGCCTTGCGAAGAGCCTCATTACGACTGAGTCGGGCCCTAAGTGACTTGTAGCACGCAAGAGCGGGAGCAAAGGATCCCTTCAGGTCTGGAGTACTGCCTCGGAAGATAAGTGGCACTGTGTACCTGCCATCGGAGTTTCGCGTATGTTCTTCTTTAAAAATCTTTTCCGCACGAAGTTCTTCGTCGGTGTAAACAGGTTTGGCTGTTGGAACTTCTTCAAGTTCCCAAAATTTGTGCAACGTATTAGAAATTTTTTCATCTACGCTAAGATGAAACGAATTAAATGAGTTGCACTCTGCGTGGTTGCCTGTAGTAGATACAGGTCCAGAAATTACCCAGCCTAGGGTAGTTTCTACGGCATGAGGACCCTCTGGTAGTTTGAGGGAGGTTCCCTTGGTCAGGGAGAAAAATACATCGGCCCCTAACAACATATCTATGGGTCCAGGTATGTAATAAGTTGGATCTGCGAGATGTAGTGTACTTTCAAGGGCAGACGTAGTTAATCTGTCGAATCCTTGAGTAGGCAGTTGAGGTGCAATAGAGTTGACGACCAGTGCGTTAACGGAGAAGTTAGTTTGACGGTCGCGTGGTCTGAAGTTGCAAGTAACAATTCCTTTAACTCTTTCTAATTCTACATCTGAGACTCTTGATATGGTCAAATTCGTCGGTCTTCGTTTCAGGCCGATCTTGGTTGTACAGCCTTCAGTGATAAGGCTGATCTCGCTGCCGCTGTCCAGTAGGGCTCTGACTTCAAACCATTTTTTACGTGAGTCTTGAATAAATACGATTGCTGTACTCAATAAAACGGATGAAATCTTAGAAGAGCTGTTTGTCCTGACACTTGTAGAGCTTCTTGTTTCTTGGAGGATTGGCTTGCTTGCTGCGGATCGTCGAGACGTGGATTAGATCCCGAAGCAGTAAGTTGAGAAGAATAACGAGCCTTCTGGTGATTATTTTCTCTTGCGGGCTTCGTAGGTTCGTTTAGGTGGAGCAAAGTATGATGTCTTTGCTGACAAGTTTTACAGCTGAATTTGGAGTTGCACCCTTCTGCACGATGGTTAGGGGCTAGACAATTATAACAGTAGTTATTTGTCTTAATCAGCTGGTGCCTCTGACTGGCGGACAGATCCTTAAACTTAGTGCAGCAGTACAGAGGGTGTACTTCTTTGCACTCTAGGCATTTAGGAGATCTGTTAGAAGTAGTCAGGAAGGCTTTTCTTCGTTCAGTCGGTTTCGTGGATGGACGCTCACGAAAGTATGACTTCCCTTTAGTGGGAGTGTATTTCTCTGATGAGAGTGTTTGCCACTGTTGAGAAGTGACGTATTTTTGTAGGAATGTTAGGAGAGTTTCTAGTTCTGGTAACTCGTTGTTATCCAGATCTTCCTCAAAACGGTTACGTACCTTCATTTCTAATTTAGTTGAGAGAATCACTGCTAGGATTTTTCCCCATTGTTCAACAGGTTCATTAAGGGCTTGGAGAGACGCTGTATGCATTTTGACAGTCGAGACAAATGAATTTACACTGTCATATGTCGTGTCTTTGAGAGCAGGTATGTTAACAATAGCTTGGACGTGAAGGGTTGAGATGAGACGGTTACGTTGATAATTTTCCTTAAGGATACTTAAGGCAATCTCATAATTGGCTTCAGTTACCTTCAAATCCTGGATTTGGTTCAGCGCTTCGCCTCGCAGAGAAGACCGAAGGTACTGTAACTTCTGGACCGGTGATAGAGTCTCATTGACATGAATTGTAGTGTTGAACAGGTCGAAGAATGACTGCCAATTATCGATGTCTCCGTTGAACGGTGGGATACTCAACTTAGGTAGATGTGTATTCTTGCAAGCCGACTGGCTCGCCTGTGAGAAGCCTGAATCTAGTTGAGCAGTGCGATCGAGATTGGAGTTAGCATCCTCTTTGAATGGGGGTGCCTCACATGTTGTAGTAATGCGCATAACTCTTACTTGAAAGTCGTCAAACTCTTGGTTCAGGTCATCTTGATTGGCCGCATTCTCAGGGAGGGCCATAAGCTCAAGTAGACACTCTTCAAAAGTGTCCCTACGTGAGGGTAGTTGTTTGAATTGAGTTCGTACATCAGGAATTTTGGATGAATCGGTTAAAGCTTCATTGATAGAGCGCTCTAACGCATCGATAAACCTGATGGAGAAGCCCTTTTTTATAGTAAGCTTCGTAGACTTTGCCATAGTGGACTTGTGAAGTCACTAAAGTAGTTGGCAATTTTTTGCTCAATGATTGAGGCGAATTAGTACGTAAGACGATACTGAGGTGTATGTAGAATATTCCGCCGGCCGTAGCGGACTGAGATATTATAGGGGGGAGTTACTGAGTGTAACTAAAACTACCGGACATAGAATGTCCTGGTTAATGGAAAATCCGGAGATAGGATAATCCAAAGTAGGACTAGAGAGTCCAGAAAACACGTAATAAGTTATAGAAACTGTAGTACGTAAGTAAGTCGACTTCGGATTATTCAGAGACCAAATAATCCAAAATCGGATAAACCAAAAGTCGGAAAATCCGGTTGAAATTGGTTTATAAATATAGTCCGGTGTATGGATGATCCAAAAATCGGAGAAACCAAAAATGATATTTTCCAGTTGAGACGGGCTCAAAAATGCTGTCCTGTAAACAGATAATGCAGAAATCTAAAAATCGGACAAACCAAAAAAATCGGTGAAGCCAAAAATTAGATTTTCCAGTTGAGACAGGCTCAAAAATGTTGTCCTGTAGACAGACAATCTGAAAAATAAAAAAAATTCAAAAAGTCGGCGAAACCGAAAAAATCGGCCAAGCCAAAAATTAGATTTTTCGGTTGAGACAGGCTCAAAAATGTTGTGCGGTAGACAAATAATCCGAAAATCGAAAAATTGGACAAACCAAAAAAAATCAGTCAAGCCAGAAATTAGATTTTTCGGTTGAGGCAGGCTCAAAAATGTTGTCCTGTGGACGGACAATCTGAAAATCACAAAAATCAAAAAGTCGGCGAAACCGAAAAAATCGGCCAAGCCAAAAATTAGGTTTTTCGGTTGAGACAGGCTCAAAAATGTTGTCTGGCGGACAGAAAATCCGAAAATCAAAAAATCGGACAAACCAAAAAAAATCGGTCAAGCCAAAAATTAGATTTTTCGGTTGAGACAGGCTCAAAAATGTTGTCCTATTGACACATAATCCGAAAATCGAAAAATCAAAAAAGTCGGCGAAACCGAAAAAATCGGCCAAGCTAAAAATTAGATTTTTCGGTTGAGACAGGCTCAAAAACGTTGTCCGTATGACGCAGAATCCAAAAGTCGGACAAACAAAAAAAGTCGGACAAATCAAAAAAGTCGGACTAACAAAAAATCGACCAAAATTTGTCCTGAGCGCGCGTAAGTACATCCGGCTCGAAGGACCATAAAATGTGGCGCCCGCGCCCCGCCTAAGTAAGGTAGGGTGGCCAGACAGTCACACAAATGGTCTTCGGGGCGGACACCTCGAAGGACCACCAGCAGAAGGCTGGAATATAGAAAGATATACGGAGTTATGTAACACAAACGCACCGAGTTGAGCCGCAGAGGAAGACACTGACGACCTAGAGGAAAGGAGAGGAGATAAAAAACTCTTCTGCTCCTAGGGGCTGCTCTAGGAGACTAACACAAGGGTAATGGAGGCCCTTAGCTGGGGTGTAGACGGGTAAAATCCTAGGCCCACAAGTAATGGCTATGGAGGAACCAAACCTAGAAATCCCACGACGTCTCTGAAAACCGTAGCAAAGCGACAAAAATGCGGAGAACGATGCTCAACACGGTGGACGTATCACATAAATGAAATAGCAGTGCCACAAAAATACAATATTAAATAATACACTGATAATATAACAAAAAATAAATAATTACAAAAATTACAAATGTTAAATTGAATGAAAATTAATCAGCACACGTGATCAAGAGATCAGCGTGTGTGAACAAAAAATAATGCAAAATCGCGCAGAGGCGTTAACAAAACTGAATTTAAATTACAACAAAAATTATATTAATTAAACAATGAATTAAAATATGTGTAAAATTGGAACAGACTTACAGTAGCTGTATTCTTATAAATATGTAGAATATTTATTCCAATTTTACAGATGTGGCACTGGTTGGTCCCAAAAACTGATTCCTGGGTCCCGGAATAGATCCTGGATTTCGTGCAGATACACAGATATTATTTTAATGAAGAACAGCAGGTGTAACTTCACTAAAATCGCGATAGATTCGCGAATTATTAAATAAACACTTGTAAAAATATATTCACTAGCGAAGTATTCACACTCTGAGCAGGTCAGTAACAGTGGATTAATGAGTTGTATAATGTTGAATCTTGCAAGTAGCGGCATTCAACATTTTTTAAAAACATCAAAAGTTTTGATGTTTTAAATTAAATTAAGAAAATTTAATTTAATAAACATAGCGGCCTTACGGGCGCGACACTCTCAATATGGTGATCCCATCTCAGATGTTGATCTATTATAATGCCAAGATACTTCATTCTATCTTTTCTGGTCAGAGCATACGTACAGTTAATACCAGTTTTTTTTTTTGTTTTTTGTGTCAAAGCTCATTATTTTTATTTAGAAAAACTTTCAATGCAATAACCATCAGACAAATACCATTATCCCGTTTGAATCAGCAAGTGATCCAATTTAAGTAATCTACCTAAAACAGCCGCAGAAATACCTGTGTCCTGAAAGGATTGTTTTTCTCTTCAGATATATTTTCGTGCCTGTAAAGATTTAATTTAATTTAATTATTTTAATTCAACGGTCGAGAATGTGTGTGTTAGTATGGAAATACAGTAATAGATAGCTTCGATAGCACTTAAATGAAATTACAAATAGGGGTGTAAGTTCCGTGATACGAACCCGAACAACCCCGAACGCCCGGAACTGTTAAGGGGCAGGAAAGAAACCGCAACCACAAAAGGCAATACCCTGTGTAATTTTACACATGTGTTTCAGTTACGTCCATCATTTAATTCATTTATTGACGGTTAATTGGATTAAATACAAATAAAGGGAACTAGATTTAAAGTGGATTACTTATTTTAAACAAAAGTAAACGAAATCTTAAACAAGAAAGAATTCTAGTTTCTAATTGAAAAGAATTAAATTTACTACAATTGAAAAATATAAAACATCCGTTCACGAATGTTTGGAAGCAAGATGAACCAGGAACCTAGAGTTGAATTTATTTAGATTCAGATTCGAGTTCAAGTTCAATATGTTAATTTTGTTTCGGTTTGAAGTTCAGGTTTAATAACAGTTTAGGTATACAAGAACCCTTTATTTCAGGTTTGGGTTCGGTTTCAATAAAAAATTTAAATAAAATTATAAGTACAAAATTATACTTTAACATTAATTTATTTAATAATCAAGAAAATACAACCAAGGTATCTATTCCTAATTTGTTGTCAATAAATAAAACTGTATTATGAATAAGAAAAGAAGAAATATCGGTAAATATAATCTATTTCAATCGTTTAAGTGAAACTAGATTTTGAAATTTAGTAACTTTAAACGATTGAATCGGGTTTGACTATTTTGTTTAAGATATTGTTAATCATATTAACATTGAATATCCAGTTGACGTGTCATTATTAAATGTAATTATCATCACATTTGAATTTTTTGTATTATTCTTAACCCAAATTTCCCATTTTCTTTTTTTTTTTAATTAACAAAATAAATTTGTAGGCGATTACACTTCTTGCCTTACGTAATGATATTCAACCATAATAACTCCGGTTTATAACACTAGCATTAAATATGGCCCTAGTATGATAAAATGTTGGACGCTACTGAACTAACCGAAAACCAAACAAATATTGGTATACAGGATACATGGATAGACCTGAGAACAGATTAAGATGGACTTATGCAAGTGCCAAAAATGGACTCGACTGACAGTATGCAAAAGAGAAAAAAACAACATTATATTTTAGGCAGAAGACTTAAACCCCCCATACACAATGAGGCATGCATCGATTCACGGCATCGATTCCAAGGCATCATGAAACAGGCATCACTGGCTGTTGGACACAAACTAGTAATGCATGTCTCGATGCAAAACATTAAGTCGACGGTTGAACACCGTTTTATTTAGTATACAGCTCGACGTTTGTTTCATTGTCACCGGTTTTGAATAAAATATAAACATGAATAGTGGTTTACCATTGCCAGTGATAATTGCCTTAATTAGTGTATCACTTAAAAAATCAAAGAAGCCAAAAAGGAAGTGTTGTAAAAATTGGCTTAACGCTACGTACAACCTCCAGAGATTATTTGTTTCTTATACAAAACTAAAAAACTGAAATACAAT
Source organism: Liopterus haemorrhoidalis (assembly GCA_963971575.1). Taxonomy (NCBI): domain Eukaryota; kingdom Metazoa; phylum Arthropoda; class Insecta; order Coleoptera; family Dytiscidae; genus Liopterus; species Liopterus haemorrhoidalis. Next base: position 34,432,457 of record OZ020615.1, read on the forward strand.
TAGTGATACTCTATACATCAAATTTTAAACAGAATTTTTATCTATCTAAAATAGGATATTATTGACTGTAGAAAATTTTATTGTAAAAATGTTATTGCTCAATAACTTAATAATAGAAATCACCCAACAATGTTCTGTAATTTTTTAAATATATTTGTGAGTTTCAAATAATTTTTATATTTGTATAGTTTTGTGTAGAAATGTTCAAATATTACGACAACATTTTTTTCGACATAATTGTTTATAGTTTAAAATCTATAAATTATACTTGATGATAGTAAAATGCCACTTGGTACAAGTATTCTTTACATAAAATAAATCAGTTTTATCCGCAGCACCTATATTGAGAACCACAGCAGATTCGGGATGGCGGCAAAAGTAGATTACCAAGTACAATAACTATAAGTGATTTTCACAATAGAACAAAATATCTCCAAACATATTTGTAGAATGAAGCTTTCGCTACAATTTGCCGCATGTTACATAAATATGCGTTGAAGTGTTTACAAGATGGCATCTATATCACAATTTGTTCATTTACAATTACATGACAGTTCTTTTTACAATTAGAAATATCCTATTAGATAGATAAAAATTCGATGACAATTTTGATATGTAGATTGTTACTAATTTTATTTCAGATTATTACTCTTGTATAAGAAACTATACGCTTGTGGTTTCCTTTTTAACCGACCTCATATCTCTACCGACCGTTCTCGAGTTCATTATACTTAACAAGTTATTTGGGACATGCTATATATAACGGCCAGAGAGTCGAACCGGAACCGAACCGAAAACCGAAATTAACTGGAATTTTTAACAGAACCGGAATCGTAACCGGAACGTAATATTGCTCAATTTAAAAACAAAACCGAAACCGGATTTGGTTTAAACCTTAATTTTTATTTATTTATTTATTTATTTATTTTTTTTTTTTTTTGTAAGAAAAGGTTTGTGTTATTCCGTTTTCTTCTTTATAATATTGCGGTTCTTCAAACTGTTACTTATCATTTTTGTACTGAGACAAAACGGGACCTCTTGTCTTGTTAGGAAGGTTCACGTGGGTAGCTGTACACAAGAGAAAAACATTAACATTAATTGTATTTATTACATCATAAGATGTACATGTCAATCCTTAGTTATTTCATTGTAAAAAGGGGCGGCAAAATTATAGTAATTATTTAAACTCTAATACGGGAAATTGAACTGAAGGTTCGTAGCTTATACTCGCTCTTATTGTCGATGTGTGAAGGATTCTTCCTACAAATTCCCGCAGTGGAACCGACAGGCAGTGCAAATACATGTCGCTTGTAGTCGGGCTGGATTCGGCAGTGGTGTCATCCTGGATGGACGGGAGATGGACTGACCTGCTAGCCCGCGTACTGTGAAATCGTGGTGTGAGGCAAGATCACGGCGAGTACACGGAGATTTCGTTGTATATGAAGCCGGCCCAGTCCGGATGTCAGTACTGTAGCCGGTTAATATAAATTTATTGTCCTTCAGACATGTGCTTTCAATTGTACTCCGAGTATCACCGTTCTCCAACCTCACGTTGGTGGCAACAACCAACGACCGGTGCTCAGGGCTCTCGCCCGTCACTCATGACGTGGGGTAACGTTGTGAGTGCTACCCCCATATACAGAATCTCGTAACGGCACCAGATAACTGCTTCCTAGCCCGAGCTAAGACTGAGCAGTCCAAAGGTGTGACCGCCTGCCCAAACCGACTCTCGCCGGTGACGCTGGCTACGTCCAAGTACCTCAGAAACACGAACTCCGAAGAGCGCGTGCCTCCAGAACACCTCCGCCACCGGAAACTACATATCTGATTTAGCCAACCCCCCATCTGTCGTAAAACACAACCTATCTCGTGACTGCACCAGATAACTGCTTCCTGACCGAAATCAAGATGGAGCAGTCCAAAAATGTGACCGCCTGCCCAAACCGACTCTCGTCGGCGACGCTGGCTACGGTAAAACACCCAAGGAACACGGACTCCAAGGAGCGCGTATTCAGAGAAGTGTCTGTCACCGGACGGAGGTATATTACGACATTTGAGCCCTAGAAACGTAGAGCATACGATTCGCCTCGTGATAGCACTAGATAACTGCTTCCTAGCCGGAGCTAAGACTGAGCAGTCCAAAAGTGTGACCGCCTGCCCAAACCGACTCTCGTCAGCGACGCTGGATACGTCAAAACACCCAAGGAACACGGACTCCGAGGAGCGCGCATTCAGAGAAGTGTCTCCATCACCGGGTTAGCGTATACCTTACCTTCTAGCGGCGTCCTCTTCTTCCGTGGTCCCGTGGAATGAAGCCCTTACGACTGGCCTCTCGTTGTAGTCCGCTAGGCTGGTTGTTAGACGGCACCGGCCCGCTGTAACCGCTGTTGCACTGCGCTGCCAGTCCACGGGGTCGGTATCAGAGCTTACTTTGGAATTTCTCTGAAGTTACTCGTTCAAAGACTCGTTTACGGCTGATCCCGTGGCCTGTAACTCCATCTCTTTTATATCATACAGGTGATGAAGCGGGCTGTATGATAGGGTAGGGCCACATGTGTCGTGGGAACGCAGGTTCCGTCTGGCATGTTGGTCCAGTTGGCCGTTCACAGATGTTTCAAGTGGTCCGTAACATAAACCAGAGACAGCTATTCTCCAGTGGCGTAGGGAACGGAAGGCGGGTTACCGTTCCGTCTCAGTACGAGAAAAGTTCATATTATTTATTATTATTTATTAACGTTTTTCTTCTCTATAATTGTGATTATAGGAACTTTGTGTGATTAGTGTCGGGCTAAAGTATTCTCACGCCCCGGACAGACTCTTTATATGGCGCCTCCAGATTGTATAATTACGCAAAAATTAATTTGAAGTTACTAGCTAGCTGTACAAGATTTTTAAAGGCGCTGAAAATTAAGTTGTTCATTGCTGTTAAAAATATTTGTTGATCAAAAATAAGTCTTCAACCAAAATATTCAGCCCTCTTTGTATCTGGCACCCCAGGCAACTGACTGTCTTGACACTCTCTTAATCTGGCCCTGTATCTTATTAATTATTTTTTTAATTCCTTCTAATTCGTTAGAATTTTATTTTATTTACCCGAAATATGTATGTCTATTTTCATTTTTATGTTCCTAAATTGTTGTTTGTTTACGTTTTTGACAATAAAATTTTAAATTAAGTTCTATTTCTTTTGTGTTTTCAATTTTATAATTGAAAATAAGAATAAGCAGGCCATTTGGTAAATAAAAATAAACCAAAATTTATACCGGTAGATATTTGGTGTTAGACTCGATTTTAACTTATCCGGTTATTCGAACAGGAACCGAACCGGAACGGAACCGAAATTTTTAGATGAACCGAAACCGAAACTGGAACCAAAAACATTTACTTGGAACGTAACCGTAAACCGGCACGAAATAAATTTGGGTTCGACTCTCTGATGACGGGCAAAACAAAACGTTTTTATTTACCTGCGAGGTAATTTGTATTTACCTAGTTCATAAAAAATTTTAATTGTGCAAAATGTTCATTGTTGAGATTACAGTATAAGGCAGTGGTTCCCAAACTTATTTTGTCGCGGAACCACTATGCGCTGGTGACAAAATTACGGAACCCTTTAATTGGAAGCATTTTTGATACATATATAAAAAAAAAAAACATTACATTACTGCAAGCTTTTTACTTTTATAAATACGATTGAAAAGTAAGAGTTTATAAATTAGTAGTTATATTCATTGTATTCCTAAAAACTAGAACATAAACATTAAAAAAAAAAAAACATGTAATAAGCGAGCTAGATATGCCTTTATTTTACATTTATATTTTTCATATAAAGTGGGAGACTCTTTGATAATACAGCTAGGTTTAATGAGAAGCATGCTTTTACTTTTTGGATTCTAATATCCTTTTAAAATTTGGAATAATATTGGATAATTGAATTAGCATATCTGGTGCAGCATTTAGTTTGCTGCGATATACAACCGGAATAGTTCAACAGGAATTTTTGATCAGATTAGGTTTTTGGAAAAAAACGCATTTTTTGTGATTTTTGGCTAATAATGTACACAAGTTATAGCTTTGTAACACGCCACACTGGAACGTGTGTGCTGGTCTAGTGGTATTTCACGCTGATTTTTCTGTCAAATTGTGCTCTACGAAAAATAGTGTTTTTTAGTGGTTTTTAGTGCAAATAATTACTAACTATCAGTTCAAAATAATTATAAAAATTAGTTTAACCATAAACAATAATAGTTTATTAAAAAAATTTAATTTTTTATCACAAAAAAATTATTTATAAACTTTACAGTGCCGCGCGGCGGTAAACGCCCAAAAATAATTCTTAGTGAAACAGAAAATGATAGCAGTGATCCAAATGATACCAATGATACAATAACAACGGACATCGGTCCTGAAAACAATTCAAAAAGAATCATATTAGAAGAACTAACCAAAGCATTCGAATCTAAATCCTGCAAAAACAATAATCATATAATAAACAACACCATGGAAACAGACAATAAATTCAACAGTCTTGAAAATCTTGATGACGAGACTTTAGACAATATTAATAAAAAACTGGAGAAGAAGAAACCACCTCCAATTGTTATTAGAGGTAAGGTTACCAACAACAAAGAACTAGTTGACAATATATCCAAAGTAGCAGGTAAAAAATTCCACTTCAAATATACCAAAGAAAACACAAACATTTTTCTTCACGAACACAAAGAAAGAGATCAATTTCTAAATATAATAAGACAAGCAAAAATTGAACATTTCACTTTTACGCCTGCTCACCTAAAATCACACGCATATGTGTTAAAAGGTCTGGATTGTGACATCTCTCTTGACGAAATCAAATATGAAATTTTAGAACACAACATCAAGATAATTGATATCACAAAAATGCGAGCCACCAGAAGACCATATTACTTAGTTATTGTTGAAAATTCAACAAATTTTGCAGACATTGAAAAAATTAAATTTATAGCATATACCAAAATATATTGGGAAAGATGCTATAATAAAAAAGTTATAATCCAATGTCACAGATGCCAAGCCTGGGGACATGCAACATCTAACTGCTATTTGAAACCCAAATGTCTGAAATGTGCAGGTGACCACTTAACCAGCGAGTGTTCACCCAATCCAGTTATTAAATGCACTAATTGTCATGGTCCACACACCGCAAATTCAACTTCCTGTCCAACTTACCTGAGAAGAATTGAAAACATTAAAAATTCGAGAGATAACAACCAACAAAACATGCAGAAGACCAGATTTATTCCGGCACCTCTACCAGCACAAAACCCCTGGAATCGAACAGAACAAAGGAGAACTTTACTCCCTACTCCAATTTCAACAAACTTAGAAAAAGACTTTCCCATGCTCCCACCAACAAGATCAGTTCAACGTTCACAACCCATTCAAGCTCAAGAAAATAACGAAATCCCTTCATATACAAGCAAATATGAAAATATATCCCATAATTCCAAAGAAAACATTAATATAAATTCCATTTTTTCAGAAATGAAGAAAATGAGTCAACTGGTCAATTTGGGCGGTATGCTGGCTGCCATGAGAGACTTAAACGCTCAACTTACTAACTGCAACAGTAGTGAAGAAAAATTCATGACGTTCGTCCAATTTTCCCAAAACTTGGAAAAATATGGCATATAAAAATATCAACATCTGTTCTTGGAACGCAAACAGTGTAGGTTTACGCACTTTTGAACTAAAACATTTTATTATCATACATGACATTGACATTTTACTAATTAATGAAACCAGACTTAAACCAACTGACAAATTTTCAATTAAAAACTTTAAAATTTACAGACGGGACCGACCAAAAGACGCGGACGACAATGATGACTCTGCAGCCAGAGGAGTCGCCATACTAGTCAAACACAACATTCCACACATACTAAAAACATCACCTAACTCTACACTCGAAACACTAACAATCAAACTTACAGACAACACCCACATAATTTCGGCCTACAATAAACCTAAAAATAAAATCACACATACAGATTTAAACTCACTTTTAACACACAACAAAACAATACTAGTTGGCGACTTCAATGCTAGACATACAAGTTGGGGCTGCAATTTGACTAATAACACTAGTGGCTCAGCAATATACACTCATTCGCTGAGCCACAATACCATTATCATGTGTCCGGACAAACCAACCCACTTCCCACCGAACGGTTCCACTCCATCCTCCATAGACTTTATAATTAATAAAAACATTAATAACATAACTGACCCGACTACATTACATGAACTTAGTTCTGACCATGACCCTATAATATTTAAATTACATAGACAAAACATAGAAAATATTTCCAAAACAATAACTTCATACAAAGACACTGACTGGAAAAAATTCAGAAGCACACTAGACAATTTAATCAAAATTAATAATAAAATTCTGACTACACAACAACTGGAGGATGAAGTTGAATCACTGACAGACGCAATCAATACTGCAAAGACTAAACACTCAAAACAACTTACAATTAATACAAATACAGAGAGACTACCTCAAGACATACTTGACGTTATAACTAAACGAAATGCGGCGAGAAAACTATGGCAACGCACACAATACCCTCAACACAGAACACAACTCAATGCACTAAATAGACATGTACGCTCACTCATCAAAAATCACACTAACAACATATTCCAACAAAAACTTTCTTCCTTAAATCCCAATGACAATAGCCTTTGGCGAATGACGAAAATACTCAAAAAGCCGAATTCACACATACCAACACTAAATCATAATAACACAGAACACATCACAGACTCTCAGAAGGCTGAGGCAATAGCTGATGCCTTTGAAAGAGTCCATCATACAAACACAAACAACACCCCTAAACAAAAAACTATCACAGATTCCACAATTGAATACTTAAACACCCCACACAACACACCCAAAAATCGTCTCATCAAATTGCTCACTTCTCCTCTAGAAGTTGCAAATTTAATTAAAACACTCCCCAATCAAAAAGCTCCTGGTCCTGATCTACTCGATAATAAATTATTAAAAAATATTTCCCAAAAAGCTATAATTCAGCTAACTTATATCATCAACGCCATAATTAAACTCCATCACTTCCCTTCACAATGGAAAATGGCTACCATCGTCCCAATTCCCAAACCAAACAAAGATCATACGGACCCAAATAACTATCGCCCCATTAGCCTATTAAATTCTCTATCAAAAATAACAGAAAAAATAATCCTCTCCAGAATACTAGAATTTGATGAGGCGCACAAAATCACAATACCACACCAATTCGGCTTTAGAGCCAGACATAACACAGTTCAGCAGGTTGTACGTATAGTTTCTGACGTAATTGCTGAATTCAACAAAGGAAAAGTCACTACGATGGCCCTACTAGACATTGAACGTGCCTTCGATAAGGTATGGATAGTAGGGCTCATTAGCAAACTAATTCAATACAAATTTCCTAAATTATTAATACTAACCATAAACTCATACTTATCAAATCGTTCATTCAAAGTGAAGATAAACAATACCTTTTCCTGCCCACATCTCATACCTTCAGGCATTCCCCAAGGCAGTGTCCTTAGCCCCAAACTCTTCACTTTATACATTAATGACATTCCTTTGTTTGAAAAGACTAAAATGGCCCTCTTTGCTGATGATACGGCAATCTATGCCCACTCATTCAGTGCAGAGGTAGCCAAAAGACAAATACAATTACACATCGACAAACTACAGGACTACTGGGATTTATGGAAGATAAACATAAACTCACAAAAAACAGAAACCATAGTTTTCTCCCGCAAATTTACTAACAATACTGTTTTCTCAAAACTCAAAATTTATGACCATAAGACAAACCCGACTTTGACTAAAACAGTTAAATACCTCGGCGTACACCTTGACAAAACATTAACCTTCAGACAAAACATACACAATTCAATAATCAAAGCACACTACAGCATTAAAAAACTATACCCACTACTAAACAAACACAGCTCACTCACACAGAAAAACAAAAGACTAATATACACCACCATCATCAGACCAACCATGACTTATGCAGCCCCAGCTTGGTGTGGCGCGTCTCGAACCACAAAAATCCAACTCCAACGACTTCAAAACAAATGCTTAAGACTAATAACTAACGCTGACAGATACACCAGAATCACTGAACTACACGAACGGACTAACTTACCACTAATTACTGACTACATAAACAAAATTTCAAATAAATTCTACACCACACAACTCTCTTCCAACCCCTTAACTAAAAATTTAACTAGACACCCTTCACAACACACATTCATACACAAACTTCCCTTCCAACACCTTCCAACCTACACTGGAGGCGTTCCAGTTACATAGGACTGTCTCTCATTGCAGTCATTATCCCAGCTCAGATTCCCAGTTAGTTTTTAATGTAGTGTAAGTTTTAATTTAGTTAAGTTAGATTAAGTTTAGTTTAGTATCCTTTTAAAGGGAACAAACGTATCGTTTGCCCCTAAACCATGATTAAAATTATGAAACACTCTGCTACTGCTTTATTATAAGCAAAAACATCTTTTTACACTATTTGTAAATATAAAATACCTGCACATATGTCCAATTGTGATAGGAGGTGTAATGTAAATATTATTAATTATTGTAAACATTTAAACAATAAAGAATTTTTGAAAGCAAAAGCAAGCTGATTTTTCATCCATGTAACCCGATCCGAAAGGGATCGAACCCTGGGAGAAGAGACTAAATTATTTTTTGTTTTTTTTTTTAATTTTTATATTGTTTAAATTATTTTTTCAAAATTCTAGTTATATTTTGGCAAATATTGCATTTAATTTTTAAAAGCGTAAATTTAATAGCCAGTGGAAATTGTTTAAATTATAATTTAATTCTGTTTCAATGTACACGAAATCAGAGGGGCGGAACTTATAACAACCAATGGAAGCCATAGGCGCAATTTTTAAAATTCTTAATGAACCTTGGTATATAAAAAAAAAATACTGCACATATTTAGAAACCTAAATAATGGTATTAAGCGTTCGAATTAAAATTAACAAAAAAAATATTTTAATATAAAATTTGTTTTCGCATCCAAAATAATCATCATTCATTTACTAAATACCTGTAAAACCCTGAAATGTGTGAAAATTCACACTTCACATCAATTTTTTTAATATCCATTTTTATGAAACAAGAGAGATACAAAGAGCACCTTGCCCCGCGGAACCCCTGAATTTTATCACGGAACCCTGGGGTTCCGCGGAACACACTTTGGGAAACGCTGGTATAAGGTATATAACAGAATAGGTGGTGCAAGTTGTTCTTGTCTCTAGTACTAATATTGAATAATTAAGTTCACATCAACTAGTGTCGAACTCTATCAATTAATTTAGTGATCGATTCCAGGAGCACGCTACATGGATTTGTTAATTAAAGTTAAGTTAAACTTTAACAGGTTAGCTCATCTTAATAAATAAAATTTTCTACGAGCATTGATTTTCACTCTCCGGGTTCAAAGGAGACGCGATATTTATTAGAGATAGTGCCGCCGATATATGGCACGATCAAATTGGTGCCCCAGGACGCAATTAAGAATTTATATTAAGAAGGAAAGTTATTTCGTATTCGGAATTTCGGAATTAAGATTTATTTAATCAACATAATACAAATATTTTCCAATTGAGTTATAAGGATAATGTTATAAATAAATAATTTGATAAATCAGATGAACCCGATTCAACAGGAAATCAGATACAGAGATCAAGCTGCTAATGCATATGAAGGGTCCATGGGAAAAAGCATCAATGCCCTTTAACGCTGCGTATAACCCCCGGAGATTACAAATTTCTTATACAAAACTAACAATCTGAAATAAATTTCGTCTATATGGGAGACTGTTGTACTTTGAACATAATGTACCTTGGAACACTTTAAAGTTCCGGACCTTATCTAACATCTAGGGGCCTCATATACAGGGTTTTTGTTTAAAACTCCGCACCTCGAATAACTCCTTTATTTTAAGAGATTCAAAAATATATTCAGAAGAAAAGTTAAACTAGACAAAAGGCTCACTTAAGAACTATAATAAGAATTCTGCATCACTTCCGGTTTCAACGGAAATTGTTTCAAGTTTTTATCTAGCATAAGGAATTGGTACTTTAATTGTTTTTTCTTGAAAGCACATTAAATCAGCTTTAAAAGGATATCAAAATATCACACTTTAATTTTAACCATTTCAAAATGGCGACCATTTATTTACAAAATAATAAATAATGTAAATCGTTCACAGTTAAACATAGAAAGCTTTCGAAATGATTTTGTTGAATAAAAAAACAAAATAAAACCTGCAAATTTTCTTGCCTGTTCCAACCCAGTACGAGTTCCAACAACTCTCCAAGAAAGGTATCCTGAAGGTAAAGATTAGAAGAACCTAAGGTAAGAACATAAGGTAAGAACAGCCAGCAGAGAAATTCAAGAGTATACCCTTCTAAATGTAATGGAAGAGTTTTTATTACGAATGAGAAAATGTGTGGATAACAACGGCGGTCATATTGAACATTTGTAAATTTTCCTTTTCCTTATTACTAACTTGAGTCATATTTTGTTTTATTGTTTTTCCTAGATGCATAATGTTATGTTATTTTATAATTTAGTTTCTACGATTTTTATGTTATTTATTATTTTATAAAAAAATGGTCTCCATTTTGAAATGGTTAAAATTAAAGTATGATATTTTGACATCCTTGTAAAGCTAATTTAATGTACCATCAAAAAAATAAATAAATTTAAAGTACCGATTCCCTATGCTAGATAAAAAGTTGAAACAATTTCCGCTGAAACCGAAAGTGATGCAGAATTCTTATTATAGTCCTAAAGTGGGCCCTTTTGTCTAGTTTAACTTTTTTTTTGAAGAATTTTTTGTATCTCTTAAAATAAAGGAGTTATTTGCGGTGCGGCGTTTCAAACAAACACCCTGTATATGATATAACGTACACTATCAGCCATAAGTAGATAAACATTTTAAAAATTATAATATTTTTTATTGAATGAAAAATTTTATAATACAAATTTGTTCTTTTGTATCCTTGTCAGGAAGATAAATATTATTAAAAAATTATAATAATAATAATATAATAATAATAATAATAATTTATTGGTGTTATGTACATTATGAAAAAATGTTTACCCAAGTCAAAAATTACATACATATCAATTTAGATAAAATTAAAATAGAAACAAATTACAATGATATTACAATATATTAAAATGAGGTTAATTAACAATTAAAATATTTTGAAAAGTCAATAGTATAAAATTCACATATATTATATAAACAGTTTTCCGTCAGTATGAATTTCATTCTGAGTTTAAAGCTCTTTATGTTTAAAACCCTTATCTGCTCAGGTAAATGATTGTAAAGGATTGCGGCTAGATACGTACCATTTTTAGATTTACTTAATCTTAGTTTTAACAGAAGCCTTAGATTGCATTTACTCCGGATGTTATAATTGTGAGTATTATAAATTTTTGCAAAGTTAGAGGGATTTTCCTTTACATATATCAAACAGGTATATACAAATAAATTATATACAAGTCATTATATTCGATTTAGTGAACAATGGGCGGCAATGAGCCCTGTAGGGCGCATTGTTCACTATTCGTATGGCCTGTTTCTGTATTTTAAAGAGGCGCTCAAGAAAACTGCTACCACCCCAGAGTAATTGATGTGAAGTGTAAATTTTCACACATTTCAGGGTTTCGCAGGTATTAAGTGAATGATGATTATTTGGGATGCCAAAACAAATTTTATGTTAAAATATTTGTTTTTGTTAATTTTAATTCGAATGCCTAATACCATTATTTAGGTTTCTAAATATGTGCAGTATTTTTTTTTTTTATAGCAAGGTTCATTAAGATTTTGAAAATTGCGCCGATTTCATGTATTCAATTTCAACAATTTCCACTGGTTATTAAATTTACGCTTTTAAAAATTAAATGCAACAATTTCCTAAATATAACTAGAATTTTGAAAAAATAATTTAAACAAAATAAAAATGAAAAAAAAAACAGAAAAAATGAAATTGACTCAGGATCGAAACCTAGTTTGCAAATTATAATACCAGAGTTGCAAATTATAAGACCAAAAAACACAAAAAATGCGTTATTTTCCGAAAACATAATCTGATCAAAAATTCCTGTTCGGGTTCACACAATCTACATTACTTAGAATTTTTTCAGATTTTTAGATTAAACCATCCGGGCTACAGGGTGTGGGACAAACAATTTTTTGCACAATTTTGACAATAATCGCATCAAAATAATTTATTTTTATAATTTATTTTGTTAACCCACGTACTAAGGGCTTTCATTTGATACCCTACTAGAATTGTAAAAAAATATATATTTTTTTTTTCGATGAGCAGATGTTTGTTTATATTTTTAGAGGGATATGTTTTTTAGATGTTTTAGTATTTTTCCTATATGTGGGTCTAAGAATTGTATAAGCATGCCAAATTTCAACTCTCTAGGTTTAGCCGTTTGGCTACAATTTTTACTGAACAGACAGACAGACAGACAGACAGACAGATAGACAGACGATAAAATGACGGTATAAGGGTTTTTTGGTCATACCTACAAAACCATAAAAATCTAACAAAAATATAATAAATTTTGCAAAATAGTTAGTAATTAGCGGAGTATCCGAGTATCCTTTATTCTTTATTATTTACGCGCACCTATTCTTCATAGATAGTAACAATATATCTATTTTGTTATGATTTAAATTTTGCCATTTTGCCAAAAGAAGCCTGTTGGTTTATTTTGTGATCAATTCGCTTGCTATTAAGTTATTGGAAAAAAGTGGATTTTAGTGTTAAAAGGAAATATTTTAACATTTTGATATTCTTGTATCGCATTTCCTATGTAGTTATTGTCTATCATTTGTAATGACCATCTTATGCAATAAACTTTAGTAAATATATCTACAACATTATTTTCTTTTCCAGACATAACCTGTTCAGTTTTTCGTCATTTTCACGATTTTACTCACCCTTTTGTACCTTGAAACAACAACAAGTCTTGTACTTCACTTCCTAGAATCCTATAATATAATACGCCTGTTTGTATGTTCGTATGTTCGTCTATGGTATGTTCGACCGGTCGTTTCTTCATTCCCCGATAGAGGCGCGTATATGTTAATTATTTATGTCAAAATTGTTTAAAATATATTGTTGATGCAATAATAGTGAATTTTCTACGAACACTTTTTATAATAATTGATAGAATTGTAAGAAATTATTGTTTATGTATTGGACAGTAGTGTGCTGTGAATTTTTGTTTTGAGTGTTGAAAATAAATTATTAAAAATGACAGTTGTGTTTTTCATTAAAAAATCACTTCACAATTATTAATTTAGTTGTGAAATACACGGATCGGTTTTTTTACGAAACAAAACACAGAAAAACGTTATCCTTCCGTGATATTCGACATTTTTGATTAAAATTATTATTAGCAGAAAAATAATTATTTTAAAAAATATTTGGTTTTGATGAAAGTAAGAAAAATGTGACTTTTTTTTCTTTATTATTATTTTTTCAATGCTTTATTATTTTTTTATTTCTACGATTTATAGGACAAGATTTACAATATCCCACTGCAAACTCTATACAGATGGCAGCACATAACGACTACACTAAATAATTCAAGAATTATCAGTGGCTCTAAAACAATATTTCTGTTTATTTATCACATTAAAATATAATTTACCTTTTAGTTTAGGTTAGATTCACCTTAAAATAGGGTGACCAGATTTCAGTGAAGGGCAACCGGGACACAGGAAAAAAAAAGAAGGTCTTTGTTTCCTCCCAGATCCAAGTGAAGAGCAAAAAAAAGGTCCTCACCTCCCAAATTCAAAGTGAAGAGCAAAAAAAAAAAAGGTCCTCTCACCTCCACAAATTTAAAGTGAAGAGCAAAAAAAAAAGGTCCTCACCTCTCAGATTCAAAGTGAAAAGCAAAGAGATTCAAAAACCGGGACAATCGGGCGTCCCGAGAACAGTTTTCGGGACACCGGGACAATTGACCGAAAACCGGGACGGATGGTCACCCTACCTTAAAAGCACTATCTTAGGTTATGGTTGATAACTGTTTTTCCTTTTTTTTTTTTTATAAACCACCTAAAACTAAATAGTATTTTAACTGTTCTGTGCAGGGCCAGGGACAGTGATTCACCTTAAAAGCACTATCTTAGGTTATGGTTGATAACTGTTTTTTTTTTTTTATAAACCACCTAAAAGTAAATTGTATTTTAACTGTTCTGTGCAGGGCTAGGGACAGTGATTCACCTTAAAAGCACTATCTTAGGTTATGGTTGATAACTGTTTATTTATTTTTTTTATAAACCACCTAAAAATAAATTGTATTTTAACTGTTCTGTGCAGGGCCAGGGACAGTGATTCACCTTAAAAGCACTATCTTAGGTTATGGTTGATAACTGTTTATTTTCTTTTTTATAAACTACCTAAAATAAATTGTATTTTAACTGTTCTGTGCAGGGCTAGGGACAGTGATTCACCTTAAAAGCACTATCATAGGTTATGGTTGATAACTGTTTATTTTTATTTTTTTATAAACCACCTAAAAATAAATTGTATTTTAACTGTTCTGTGCAGGGCCAGGGACAGTGATTCACCTTAAAAGCACTATCTTAGGTTATGGTTGATAACTGTTTATTTTTTTTTTTTTATAAACCACCTAAAAATAAATTGTGTTTTAAAAGTTCTGCACAGTCCCACCTGTTTAGAATCTCTGTATATTGAACAAATGACGTGTGTGTGACGCATGCGCAGTGTTCAGTGGGATATTGTAAATCTACCCCCTGATTTGAGATATAGTGTAAGTACGCTTTTTTTCGTGTGCCCTTTTTGCCGTGTGTGTATTTTTTCATGTGTGCTTTTTTCCGTGTGCGTATTAATCCGTGTGCGTTTTTTCCGTGTGCGTATTTTTATATTATATAAGAAAATGGAAAATTAATTTTAATAAATATATTTTAAATTTAACGTCCCAAATCATTTTTAGTTTTAACATTATAAATATAATGCACTGAGTGAAAATGAATCGTTTTCCCATCTTAAAAAGTTAATGAATTAATAATTCGGAATAATGCTCATTATTTGTCCAGTTTTTAATAATGGGCGAAGAGTTGATTCAATTTGAATTGGATGAAGTTTGGCGTATGGCTAGAGAAAGAAGTCTGAGGTGTCGAGCAAGTTCCACATTAAGGTAATGATTTGTTTGCCAACACAGTTGGCAACGGGTGCACTAGTCTAAAATAATTACATTTATCATACTTTTGTAAACTACTATAAAACCCCTGTTTTCGAAATTGTTTTCTTAAAAATTCCTATTCAGTTCAAATTTACAGTTCTGTGCCCTCCCCTTAAAAAAGCTGCCACTGGTTTTAATGTGCACTTTGTACAGGGTAGCTGGGAAAACGATTGATTTAAAAGAATCGCTTTTTAGAAATACTCTACTGCAGTGTTTCTCAACCTTTTCTGGCCTGGGAGCCCCCGAAATTATGTAAATATTGTCTGCGGCCCCCCTATATTATGGTAGATCAAGATAACGGGAACACGAGTTTTTTCAAAAAGGCGACGTGGGAGCAAGTGTGGAAAAATTTTGAACTAAATTTTATCCACAAAATTGATATGAAGGACAATTTTGAATTTTTAAATGGGAACGTATGTCATATTAGATATCTTTGGACAGAGCTGTTCAACAACTTTTACTTAAACATTTTTTTAATATCTTTTACGGTTGACAAAAAAATGTGATATTTTTAAATGACGATTATATTCGCTACAACGACTTGAAAGTAAATTATTTTTACTTACAAGTGTTCAAGTGCCTTCCATTTTAATTTAAACCGATTCACATCGTAACTCTTGATTTATCTGTAGCTCGGAGAGCAATTAAAAAAATATATTATAAAAAAATATCGCACTTTCAAGTCGTATCTTCTTCAAGGTACAACTTGAAAATACTTGAAGTACCTCCAACGCGAACCATTGTCAGAGAAACCCATCAACCGACACATACAATTTATTTGACCTTGATATAGTCTACTTATAGTCTGTTTCTTTGGTTAAAGCGGAACTAGATTTTCAAATCTAGTAATTTTTATCGACTGAATGAAGCTTTCATCATTTTGTTTAGTAAAAGCCCATTTACTCATTATAAAGTTAGCTAGTGACAACTTAAGCCTTTGAAATAGCCTGTAGTTTAAATTAGTTGTCTGTAGTTAAAATAAGCATATTATGTATAAAAATAAATAGAATATTTATTTTATTTATGTTATGAAAGTTATATTTTTATAAATATAAATATAAGATACTCGTATTTATAAATATGAATACAATTTATATCTTGTAAGATTGAGTGCATTTTCATTATATTTTCATGTTTCAATCTTGTATGACTCGCGGCCCCCGACGAAGCCTTCACGCCCCCCGGTTGAGAAACGCTGCTCAACTGTACTGTATATGAACACCAAATTTTATTTCATGAGTTATTTGGCCACAGTTTTCATCATACAGGCAGACCGACACATGAGTTACGGTGTAAGGGTTTCTTGGTTAATCTAAAATACCTTAAAACTATTTAGTACGTCTGTTAATTGAATGAACCGAAACTGCACTAAAATAATCCAACTAATACCGCATGAACGGCACCAAATACAGGAACATATTTATTTCATGTTTTGCAGAAGCGTTGCAAAGTTTAAACCTATTCGAAAGATCCCTTTATTCACTAATGAAATTTCAAGAGTACACTATCTTGAGGGTAAGTTTGTTAAATATGCATTTCTCAGACTAAACTGAATAGCAAGAATTTCCTAATGAAAGCGCCTCTAGAAAGGAAGGAAAATTTAACGATTTATTTAGAAAAAGCGTTCGACTCGGAAGAAAACTGATCGTGAATTCCCATAAGAAATCTGCCTAAGAGTTTCTGCGCTATTAGGCCCTTAATGGCTTTACATGATTTAAAAATATACACAATCTATTTTGTTTAACTTAATAGTTAGGGAAAGTAATAAATATATAAGTAGATAGAAACGTGTTGCAGCGTTATTTATTCACCGTCTAATCCCTTTAATTATTTAGTTACCTGCAAGCGAATTTCAAAAGTAAAATAATGGCTCACATTTTTAAAAATAATTTGGACAACACTCGAACGATTTTATAAAGCTAATTATTGCATTTTGTGTTATAAATAAGAAAGTAAAATTGGCCAATGCTCTAGTTTTAGAAATCCTAATTGGTTGTTTTAAATATTTTATAAGCATTTAAAACAAAATAGCATTTTTTTCAGCGCGCTGAACATTTACGCAGAACGCTTTTAGAGGTATAGAACTAGAAAATGAAATAAAACACATTAAAATCGTGATAATGGACATGGTATTGGCTTTATTGGAAAGATAATTTTATACCATTAGTGTATAAATATGATTTCGGGCACATGGTCGCCGCGGCTGGCTCGAATAAAATGCAAACTGGAAGTCCAATTTTCGACCACTTTTTGGAGCAGCTGGGGCCGTATATCAGCAATAACGGGCCGAATGTTTGCTTACAAATCCTCCATCGTCTCTGGTTTATCGGCGTAGATAAGTGACTTTACATATCTCCACAGAATAAAATCCAAAGGTGTTAAATCGCACGATCCTTGAGGCCAATTCACAGGTCCATTACGCGAAATTATGCACTCATCGAATGTTTCCTTCAATAAATCGATTAAGGCGCGCGCTGTGTAGCATGTTGCGCCGTCTAGTTGAAACCACAGCTCTTCCAGATTAATGCCATTCAATTGTACAACGACAAGTCAGTAATCATGGCTATATAGTGGTATTCATTGACTGTAACGTTCTATCCGGCATCATTTTTGAAGAAATATACCAAAGCATACCAAACAGTGACTTTTTGTGGATGTAACGGCGTCTCAATTATTATTATTCACTCCAAATGCGATAATTTTGCTTGTTGACGTAGCCATTCAACCAAAAATAAACCTCAGCGCTGACTAAAATTTTGTGGTGAAAATAAGGCTCATCAGCAATTTTGTTTTCAGCCCATTCACCGAACGTGCGACGCACACGATGGTCTTCCATAAAGTGGATGGACACTGCTCCAATTGCTGTGCACAATGGCGCATCGACTCATTCGGGTCCTCCTCAATATTACGCTCCACAGCAACAACAGCTTCTTCGTTGCGTACTGTACGATGTCGCTGAGGATGCGTATTATCAATTAAAGTATGCGTGGTGCAAAAATGATCCATAGTTAATCGAATTACTCTCTCGTATGGACGATTATATCGACCGTAAATTGGACGTAGCGCAGGGTAAGTTTCTTTTAACAATTATCAAGCGTTGTTCTGGCGTAAGTCTATTCATGGTGAAATGACAAACTAAACTGCGCACAAATCAGCTGTCAAAGCTATCAAAATGGCCGCCGCTGGAAACAGTGTTGCCAATTCTAAAAACAAACCTCTAAAACTAACACACTTTTTTTTAATATATTTATTTAGAGGTGCTTCAACTGCTTGGTTATTAGCACCCCGGAATATCTGTTTTACAAATTTAGTATAACTACATAATCAGTTACATAATCAAATATAATATATACCATAAATATTTATTATAATAAATTTAGACTATTAGAAACTATGTGAAGTTTTATATATTGTGTAATAGGTTTGTATCTTCTAGATATTTTAAAATGTTTTTTTCATACGTATTTGTTGAAATTTGTAGTGCGTCTGTTGGAAGTTGTGTTTGATTATTTGTGCTGTATACTGTGGACATTCTAGAAGTACGTGTTCACCGTAAGTTGTGTGTTGCAGGTGGGGCATATGGGTGGTGTCTTTTTCTCGAAAATGTATTGATGAGTGAGTCGTGTATGTCCAATTTTTATTCTTGTTAGAACTATTTGTTCATGTCTTGTTGTATACTTTTGCGGACTTTGAATTTTGTGGCGGATGTTGTTCCATTCTTCTTGCAGTTTTCTTTTGAAAAAACTGTTGGCATCATATGTTGAGGTGGGCATTTGAGTTATTTCTTGGTGTATGGCCTCCTTGGCAGCTTCATCTGCTTTTTCATTTCCTGGGATGTTACGATGTGATGGCACCCATAATACTGTGATTTTCTTCCCCTGGTCAATACAGTAGTGGATGTTATCTTGAATTTTTTGGATGATGGCGTCTTTTGAATATCTTTGTTTCATGGCTGCAATAGTGCTGAGGGAATCAATATGTATTATGAATTCTTCTTTATTTGGAATACTTTTTATATATTCTGTTGCTTGAAGTAATGCATAAGCTTCGGCAGTGAAGACGCTCGTCATATTTGGAAGATGGTATTTTCTTGTTTCATTTTTCTCAACTACCATTGCGGCCCCGGTTTTATTTTGTATTTTAGCACCATCTATTTTAACACACTTTACAACTTTATTTTTCACAATTTTTCAAAATGTTTTCCATTACAATCTATACACTTATGCATTCGTCGAAACTAGTCATCAACAAATGTTTCTCACTTCCCCATCGGTACAGAATCTTATGCTTTATCACATACGGCTAAAATCTGGTGTCCATTACTAAAACGGCACCTTAGTTGATTTTTCACGTAAAGAAACAATCCAAAATCTCATGGTGTAAGTTTTGGACTATACGGAAAATGATCTAGTAATTAGTGTGTGAGCCCGATTTTTCGGTGTATTATCATGATGAAAGAACGAAGTGAACCCCAAGAGTACAGATCTTTCTAAAATGTTGTTTATCGTGGAGAATTACATGCAAAGCTGGTGCATTAATATTCAAGGTTTCATATACCTATCTTCCTATATGTTATAAGGTGATTTTGCTTGATTAGTTTTTTAGCAACAGATACATTTTCCGGAATAAACATTTCCGCTGGTCACCCAGTACATGGATCATCTTCTAATTCAAAATTATTATGCGGAAATTTTTTATACCAACACTCATTATTCCTTAAAAATGGAAAATCATCATGCTGTTTCCAAATATTTCTTCGTTTACACTTTAATTTGTTAAACTACTTTAAAAATTATACAAAATTATTGTCCGATAATCTCGTCTCGACTTGGACAACATGGTTTCAATTTTATTAGGCAAAATCTCAGACACAGCCTAAAGGTAAAAAATTTAAGATGAGACTGCGTTTATATGAAAGACTCATGTTTAGATTAGTACAAACTTGATATCGCTAAGTTTGTTTATGGGGCCTAGTGGCCTACTAGTTGGCATTGAATTTTGTGAAATGTCAAGATTTAATGATAATTCACTTGGGTGCCATTGGCATGTAATGACCTTGGCTCGTGTTTTAGTTTTCTGGTACTTTGGTAGATGGCAGAAGATTGCAAAATAAATTACGAATACACCCGACTTTAAATGATCAGAAACTTCGTATTCTAGCTGTAGATCAGCCACCATTAGCTGTCAAACACATGACAGTTAGTGTTGAAGTAATACGCATTTAAGCTTGTTAATTTTCAAATACGTGGTTCAAATAATAGAGTTTTATTTCCAATTTTGGTCATCTTATACTGTATTTGATACATACATTGTACATCTCGGGAAGACGGACAAAAATTGATTTTTTGCGGATATTGTCTTATAATGATCTGAAATGTGTAGAAACCAAATATGAGGCCGAAAAAAAAAAACAGGTATAGCCTCCAATTTTATTAATACAGTTTTTGTAATTAGTAATTATAATGTTGTGTATAATTTTGTGTTTCAAAAATAAATAGCTTACACTTTTTATTTAGATTTATTTATTTAAATTCCTTATTTATATGTTATATTAATGTATATGGTTTATTAAATATATATGTATTTCTTTGTTAATTGTAAAACTTTTGATAATATAAATAATAAAATATATTTAATACAATAATAATGGTAATTATGAACGTAAATCAGATAGTAAAATTTAAATTTGGCGGTTATTGTTGTGTAGTTCATTGGTACATTCCTAGAGGGCAGTGTAAGACGTACTAATTTTTCTTGCTACCACTGTCCGTTCTTAATATATTATGTTCGGTGTTATAATCTCACAAAAAAGTATTGAACACGATGGTGATCTCCATAATCTGTACGAGTTTTAACAAGTCAAGAATGTCCTAAAGCATGCGAATTAATTTTCTCTCTTTTTGATGAAGATGTTGCGTCTAACAATACTTGCAATTATTGGTTTCGCCATGTTAAAACCGCAAATGTCATGGTGATCACACTCTAAAACGTCGTGAATATTGAATGCTGGTGATTTGCAAGCATTGTTTAATAAAAACTATCGTTAACGCAAGAGTAACTATCGGAACAGCTGGAACTTGATTGAACAACAGCTTCGAGGTTGCATTAGTTGGGAATAATTCAGAAGTTCCGAAACTGGATATCACATGAACTTTTCGAACACAGCATTGCCAGCCGGATAAACACATGTATTTCCTTTCTTGACAAAATATATTTTTTGTGGAAAATTACTACGAAAAATGGATTATGTACAACAATCCTAAATACATACATTGATGTTCTATAGCATTGATGTTGTTACTGCCTAGCATCGTAGTCGTTATCTGAGTCATGTGACCAATTAAATAAAATAGTAAAGACCATTCACTCGATAAAGTAGCTAGAAGATCAATTTGCTGCATGACAACACTAGCCATATGAAAGGTATGTAGAAAGTATTTCAATTTTGTGTTAAATAAAAAAGTGTTAAATAAAAAAACAAGGTCATCACGGTAACCGACGAGTTCATCGAAAATCAATTCATCGAAAATCAATTCATCGAAAATCAATTCATCGAATGATCAATTAATCGAATGATCAATTCATCGAAAAAAAATATTTTGTAAATATTTGAGAGGAATGCCGAGGGGATCGGAAAGTCAAAAGAGCAGTGTTCAATAAAAGTAGAAAGACTAAGAAATAATTGCGTAAATTTTTTATATGGTTTAAAAAAAGGTAAATATAGTGACATAGTGTTTGAATATAAATAAAGAAATATAATAAGAAAACTTATATAATAAAAGAAATAAATGTTTTGTTTTTAAGGTTATGAGCAATTGCACGCAAATAATTTTTATAAATTCATACACAATGATACAAATTTTAATTGGGCTAATATGGGGGAAAATAAAGTACTATGCGCCTAAAAACAAGGTAATTAGGTTAGGTTTAGTTAGTAAAAGTGTAAAACCGAACGGAGCGAGTTACCCATCTTCTAGTTTAAGGACAAAGCACTATTTTAGGTTAGGTTAGGTTAGTAAGGGTTTGGTTACAAGAAGCCGAGCGAAGCGAGCTACCCATCATCTAGTTTAATGACAAAACAAACTCACACTAACATAACAATGCCACCTGTTTAGAATCACCGTACATTGAACAAATCATGTGTGGTACAGTAAATATGGATAGTAAAACTATGTACATAGCACAAAACCCTTAAGACTTAACAGATGGGGAAATACCATTTTTATAATCCTTTAAGAATGGGTGTATTAAGTACATTTACGATCCCATTAACCGGGTTTTTCTGATCTAAGGAGCCCTGTTCGATTTCAAAATAATCCAACAGGTATCTTTTACCTGGCGTATTTTCAGAATGGAAAATTTAAAAATTATTAATAGACCAAGTATGATAGTTATTTAATAAGTGTAGTCTGTCAACTTTTATTGACCACTGCTTTTTTGGCTTTCCGATTCCCTCGGCATTCCTCTCAAATATTTACAAAATATTTTTTTTTTCGATGAATTGATCATTCGATGAATTGATTTTCGATGAATTGATTTTCGATGAATTGATTTTCGATGAATTGATTTTCGATGAATTAATTTTCGATGAACTTGCCGTGAATCGGTCATCACTTGTATTTTGGCACAAACCACGTGTTTTTTGAGCTCTTGGGAGGAGGGGACTCAAGCCCGTGAACCTCACCCTAGGCTCGCGCCTTTGAACCTCAGTCTTGATCTATGATAATCTTCATCAACAGTTTCTATTTATATCGCTCTTACAACTCAACTAGCATTTCTTTACGGCAATCATGGTATTGGCTCTACAATCCATTGTACACCTCTTTTTTCGTAGATTTGTCTATTGTTCTCTGTAACCTGTCGTCACATTTCAGTTTCTAATCACCAAATTTATCAAAGCATTTTATTTATGTCAATAAGTTCTGCAAACGCTCTTTTTTACGGAATTTTAATTATACTTTCGCTAGTTTTGATATGTAGAAAGAACAAGAGAAAAATATGTAAACGAGCCAGAACGTTCATTCCTTCTACATGCCTTATCTTATTACATTAACTACATCTTGCTTCTTGTGTGACTGATACAGTTCGTGAATGTATATTCTTTTCCAGGTTTTTCTTTCTTGTATACATTTGTAAAAGTGGGCGTCATACTGATCAAAGAATATAGGCACATATATTGAAATAAAGTTCATAGAATAAATGTCAATTCGTAACAAAAATATGAGAGAAATATGACATACATGTTCTGGATTATAGTAATTTCTAATGTATGAATATAATTTAACATTCCGCCAAAGGTGTTTCCAAAGCTAAAGTTTGTTAGATGATAGATTCACTACCACTTCGTAATATTTGAACTATCGTATATATTTAAATTGCACTAATTTATTGTTAGTAGTTCTACTTCAAATAAGGTTTACACTTGAGGGTCATGAACTACAGTATTGATCTGTGATAGTTTTCTCCAACACTTTCTCTTTATATCGTTCTCATTATTATTATTGTTCTGATGAAATCTTTTCAGCTTGTCCCCATTGAATTTGTTGTCTTCAGTTCCCGGTAAATAATTCTTTTCCCGGCAGTTTGCGGCCTTCTTTTTCTCCTGCTTCTGGCAACATTAAAACCAGGAGCAAGCCTTGTAATATTTCCAGTTGGTTGCCTTAGAGTATTTCCTAATCCATTAAAATATTCATTTTTTTTATGGTTTTAATTCTTGTTTAATTTTTTTTTTTTTTTGAAGATCTGCATTGCTTATCTTTTTATTTATTTATTTCTTTATTTTACATCGGCCTATTTCTGCAACGAGGCTAATCGCCGATGCCAGGGGGCGAGCTCCCTCGATGATTGTGAAAATGAGAGTAATGTAAACATATTATTCTCGCCCGAATAATATCACCAACGAAGGAGGCTCGAACCACCGACCGCCCAGTTCAGACTGTTTCTACCAGTCTAAAACCACACGACTTAATGGGACTCGGTCACTCCGTTGGAATTGCTTATCTTATTAGGCCAGAAAATATTATACATTCTTCTGAAGCCCTTGTTATGAAACGTTTGCTATTTTTTATTACTAATATATGTCAACGTCCATGATTCTATCCATATAGTATTTAATGTTTTTCTGATATTGTTTTGATATAGCATATTGTCACGGGGTGGATTCATGAACGGACATCTTTTCTACAAAATTTATTATATAATAATAATTTTACATCACAATACTAATAACTGTCAGAATGGCTTCTTGTTTTGTCTGTTAGTAGCTGTCCCGTTCTTGCCCCGGCTTCTCCAGGATCGGTCGAACTACCCCATGTATTCGCACGAGACGGATACGTGGAGAAGCCCTGTGGACGGCATTCACATCTCGGGTTGGTGACTTGAACAGCTGGGCTTGGGTAGCGTGCTCACAAAAATGATCGAATGAATAACTACTGAATAACTGACTACTTCAATGACTGACTCAATGAATCACTGACTAAAAACTCTATTCCCTAAGACCATTTTATAACTGTTAACCAGGACACTATGACGTCAGGTCCTACCTCAATTGTTTTGAAAACATTATTCATTTGTGTAATTGTTGGCAGCAATTAAAGACCATAGTCGGCACAATTGAATAATGTTTATCAACACATTAGAAAGTAGTTCAAAACTTAGGTTGACAAACACGCAACACTCTGCACATTCTTTAATTCCCAAAACCGCAAGTCAGCAACCGCGACCTACACGGCCTAAAGGCCGCTCAGGGAATTGGGACATTAGCATACAATTATATCATAATTGTGACAATATTTTGAGACTTTGTTCCTGTATATTCCTTCTACGTATATATATCTTTTTGACTTTTTTATTCAGTAATTCTTAATTTCTTTAATTTTGTTTGGACAACGGTTATTGCCACCCCATGGCTAACCTCCGAAATCTTGTAACCCCTGGCACGTAGGCCACGGCTACCTTGCTTATTTAATTATAATACATATATTGTTGCCGACCGGCGTAGCGTAGTGGTAACACATGTACTCTGCGTTATGAAGGTCTCGGGTTTGTCCCGTTCAGGCATGGAATTTTTCACAAATAAAAATTGTCCAGGCTAATTGCCACAACAGCAAAGGCCATTAAATTAAAAATATATATATTGTTTCTTGTTTGTTTTTTACAGAAAGCCATGACTATTGCATATTTATTGTTTACTTATTTTTTCATATATTGTTTAATAAATAGAATTTGACAGATATGCTGTTCTGGTACCTCAGCAGTTCTTCGCTCTTCCCTTATAGATAAGTATTAGCTATAAGGCTCTTCGCAGCATCTAATGCTTATTTTCTTTTGATCCACTGAGCAGCCGATATATCTTTTCTTCTTCAGCCCATAAACGTCTAACAATATTACGAGCCGTAGTTTTCACTACCGTACTGCTACTATAAATGTGGCATGGGCCTTTCACTTCGAAGAGTAAAGATTTAGGTTCTACAACTAACGATTGTCCAATCCTGGTTCAAATCCCAATATTCAAGATCTACTACAAGAAATAATTAATTTTAATGTCTTGGAGCTTGGAGTCTTGGTCCGTTTTTAAAACCTTTTACAACGCTATTCAGCTTTCCACATAATTTGCCCCATTCTTTTTTATCATCACTATTATTATTATTATTTTCCGTTAGTCACTGCCTGTTGTATTTAAAGAAATTAATTAAAAATTCTAATTATTGACAATTATTTTTAAGATCTCCTTCCATTTTCTTTTCCATAAACTGGTCCATTTTTATAAAATTGTGCAGGAATATTTTTTAATGGATACTTCTTCACCATATATGTTTCGTATGAAAATCTTCTTCTTTATTGTGTTATAAACACACAACTGTATAAAGAAAAACAACCAGTTAAAGAAAACCCATGCCCCCTTGTACAAGTGAAAATGGTTTAAAATAAAATGCCCTTCCAAGAAAGGTCATTCAGTTTGAAAGGACAGAAGTTGACCGCTCATAAAAGAACACATTTTTAACTAATAAATGTAAAAAGAAAACTAAAATTTGAATTATGGCACAAAATAAAAGACAGATAGAAGTAACAGTTAAGGCGCATTCAAATTAAGCGTGCTAAAATTTGTCGAGCGGTATTTTTCACGCATGCGTTGCATGTTAACTGTAGTACATTTCATTTTAGTCACAGAGACAGTAACTATAACATAACTGCCATAGGCACGTTCTTATAAACGCGTGTTACAGAATTGGGAAAAAAACCAAAGGCTCTACGGCAGTCATTAAGAAAGTTATTTAGTAGTAAAGTTACTGTATAGTAACTGCCTTTGTAACTTTTGCAGAATTGCACTAAGCACTAAGGAAAATTCGTTGGCCACCCGTTAGTGCTTCGTTAGTGCCTGTAAGTGCTTCATAAAAACTCGAATCCAACCTAACCGTTTTCGAAAAAAAAAAAAAAAAAGCAATTCAAAATGGACTGCCAACTTCACGCTTCGTTGGAAGCACTAACAAAAATTCGTCGGCCATCCGTTAGTGCCTGTAAGTGCTACATTAAAATCGGAATCCAACCTAACCGTTTTTGAGAAATTGAGTTTTCAAAAAATCAACCGCGAAGCTAGCAGGACATGGAAAGCACTAACCAAACTTCATCGGTCATCCGTTAGTGCCTCGTTAGTGCCTGTTAGTACTTCATTAAAATCGGAATCCACCCTAACAGTTTTTTGAGAAATTGATCATTCAAAAAAATAAGCGTAAAGTTAGCAGGTCATGAAAAGCACTAACGAAAATTCGTCGGCCATCCGTTAGTGCTTCGTTAGTGCCTGTTAGAGATTCATTAAAATAGGAATCCACCCTTACCGTTTTTGAGAAACTGAGCTTTCAAAAAAAACGACCGCGAAGTTCGCAGGACATGGAAAGCACTAACGAAAATTCGTTAGCCATCCGTTAGTGCCTCGTTAGTGCTTCATTAAAATCGGAATCCACCCTAACCGTTTTAGAAAAATTGAGCATTCAAAAAAATAAGCGTGAAGTTAGCAGGTCATGCAAAGTACTGACAAAAATTCGTAGGTCATCCGTTAGAACCTGTTAGTGCTTCATTAAAATCGGAATCCACCCTAACCGTTTTTGAAAAATTGAGCATTCAAAAAAATAAACGTGAAGTTAGTAGGTCATGAAAAGCACTAACGAAAATTCGTCAGCCATCCGTTAGTGCTTCGTTAGAGCCTGTTAGTGCTACATTAAAATCGGAATCCGCTCTAACTGTTTTTGAGAAATTGAGCATTCAAGAAAATAAGCGTGAAATTAGCAAGTCCTGAAAAGTACTAACGAAAACTCGTTGGCCATCTGTCAGAGCCACGTTAGTGGCTGTAAGTGCTTCATTAAAATCGGAATCCAACCTAACCGTTTTTAAGAAATTGAGTTTTCAAAAAATCGACCGCAAAGTTAATAGGACATGGAAAGCACTAACGAAAATTCGTCAGCCATTCGTTAGTGTCTCGTTAGTGCCTGCTAGTGTTTCATTAAAATCGGAATCCACCCTAACCGTTTTTGAGAAATTGAGACAAATTTTCGTTAGTGCTTCCAGCGAAGCATGAAGTTAGCAGTCCATTTTGAATTGCTCTTTTTTCGAAAACGATTAGGATGGATACGAGTTTTTATGAAGCGCTAACAGGCACTAACGAAGCACTAACGGATGGCCGACGAATTTTCGTTAGTGATTTCCTTGTCCTGCTATCTTCACGGAACCGCCATACGTGCCATACCACTTACTGCTCCTCCATGTTTGGCCGATACGGGCGCATCTTTTGGCCATATCATACGTCACCACCCACAAATATCGTTGTCGTTTACAACAGTTCTTCTTGTGCTCTTCTGGGAAGTGACTAATATTTTTGTTGCCCACTAGCATATTTAGAAATGGATAAACTAGTTTCAAAAACAAACTGCAAACAATAATTTCTTTTCATCTATACTTTTTATGTGATATGATGAACATTGCAATTATTGTCAACATTCAGCTCACTGAATATTTATCAATTAATTTAAATTAAATTAATTGAATGTAATTGAAAATAGAAGAAAAAACGCAAATACACAGCCAATCATATACGTAAATATGAATTTCATCTCAAATACAATTCCAGATGCACAGATTGAATTTTTACTAATTAATATTTTCGAAAATTTTTATTCGTGTAGCAAATTGAAAAATCTTTTTATGCTACTGTTACCAATTCCCTCTGTTTTCATTTTACATTATGCATTTTCAAAATAAGTTTACGTAGTTCTACAAAAAAAAAAAAAAATGGTAGAAATATGATTGGCAGACTGGTTTTATTTTTCAATATGGGTTTATTGTAAAACTAGGTTAACTCGAATGCGTGCCCACAGTTCGAGCTGCGCCATTTTGTAACAAAATGAAGAGATGTAATTTTTGAATTTACAGTTCTTACACAATAACAATTGACGCTCAAAATATACATTTTATTATTATTTTCGTTTAGTAAAAATATTTTGTCTCGTGGAACAAAGATAGTTGGGCGAAAAAATTGAAAAAAAAAAAGAAAAAAAAAAACGGTAATACACATGATGTGAGCCGAAATAAGACATTTGAATATTTGAACAGATTCATAAAAACCATAAAATTAGGTAATGCTTCCGTTTCTCCAATTATCACAAGTGTACTTAATTACGAGCTACGCGCGCATCAGCCCAGATGACCAATTAGTCACTTAACTCGGCGATGGTGAGGTGGGGTTAAAATCACCCAGTCCAATATTTGAACACCAATTGTGGGATAATATAAGATGTTACGCACCCACACTCCTTAGTAGCTGGAGACTGATGCATCCTAAAGTCATCGACAGTCATAGATAAGCAGTCAGTTAGTTTTAATTATATTGCTGTGCATTCTAAGTCTAGCTTGCGTGATTTTCACCCCACCACATACTTAGTGTTACGATTTACTGCTAAAATAGGTGAAATAAGTAAAGCAAAATTACGTAGAATAAATATAAGTAAAATTACATTTCTATACATTTTCGTGTACTATATATTTCATTTTTGTATGCAGTCAAAATGAGCTATGAAGAAGAACAGAGGAAGATTCTAGCCTTATGGAAGGAGGTAGAGTCAGGTGATGAAAGTTTTCATATTAGCAAATCTGAAGACGATATTATTGAAGATATTTTATACGAAAGTGATCATAACCCTGTGACCGACCAGGAAGATGACACAGAAGAAGAAATTCTGAAAAAGGATACGACAATCTTGTCCTATGTACCCAAAAAGGGAAAAGTCGTGTTAGTAGTGTCAACGCTTCACCACGATGACAGTATATATGAAGAAACTGAAGATGCAAAAAAACCGGAAATAATAAATTTTTACAATTTTACAAAATGTGGTGTAGATGTGGTTGATGAACTTTTCGGAAGCTATGATGTTTATCGCAACAGCAAAAGGTGGCCACTTACCGTGTTTTTTTCAATGTTGAATACTGCAGCAATCAATGCTTTAGTAATATACCGATGTAATACTAGTGATGAAAGAAAAAACGGCGAAACTTTCTCCAGGAGCTTGGATTAGCATTGGTCTAAAAACAATTATTAGAACGAAATGACTACCAACACAACTGAGAAAGGATATAAAACAATCACTGGTTAATGAAGGTGCAAGTACAAGTGGAAGTCCAACAAAAAAGGCTAAAACGGTTGGAAGTGCCCCAGGGGCAAAGATCGCAAATATCAAAAGAAGTGTACTAAGTGTGAAATATTTTGATGCCTAGAACATTGCATATGTGTATGCCAAAAGTGCTACGAAACTGAATCGCCGTAAAATTTTTATTTTTAATTGGTTCAAGCCGATTATTTTTTCATAATGTTGTTATTAGGTTTTATTTCCCATATAAGATACATTTTTGAGTTTCTTTTTTACCATTAAATTTTCAATTTAGTTTTATCGATTGTATGTAGTTACTTAGATATTATACTTGTTACTTTTAATTTATGTTGTTTTAATTAATATTTATAATATGCCTTAACATTTCAACACTTATTTTTCATTGGAAACATATTAATAAACACGAGTAAATAAATATTTTAAGAAAATATTATTAACTACCCCATTTAATTGATTTTCAAAGTATGGGGTGATTTTCACCCCACCGCAATTAACTTGTTACAAAAATCCACCACACCATCGCCGAGTTAAACATGTGGGTATTGCAAAAATTTCGATAACTTTAGAAAAAATCAGCTTTGCCACCACAGGACCGACCGCCAAAGTACTTGTTTAATTTATGCTGCTTTATCAAAAAATGTCTCAAATAAAAGTTGGGCTAAACCAGGGATTAGACTTCTACAACGTTACAAAATTTCTTTGTAGATAGCAGCACATAACAATTTTACTAAATAATTTAAGGATTATCAGTGGCTGTAAAACAATGGTGCGAGCTACCCATCTTCTAGTTTAATGACAAAACACTATGTTAGGTTAGGTTAGGTTAGTAAGTGTTTGGTTAGAAAAAGCCGAGCGAAGCGATTCTAGTGTAATGACAAAACACTATATGTTTCAAGAAACTCGCGCTAATATAATAATGCCGCCTGTTTAGAATTATCGTATGTAAAACAAAACATGTGCGATGTAACGCGGTGTGACGCATGCGCAGTTGTTCAATCTATTCCCGGGTTATACCAAAAGTTGTTAGTTAGACAGACAGACAGACAGACAGACAGACAGACAGACAGACAGACAGACAGACAGACAGACAGACCGACAGACATCGTGCTAAAAATAATCAAAACGTTATGTAGGGACCTCAATTCGTAGAGATCCATCGAGATCTCGAAATGTCAAAATCGGTATATATGTTGGTGGTCGGTAAAAATAATCAGGTTAGAAATTCCTGTTGAACTATTCCGACTCACATCAATGTGCCTTATTAAGATTTATTTGAGAATTTTATATAACCCCCCCCCCCCTGGGTTAGTGGCTGTAGAACAAAAGTTTATTTTTAAATATTTTTGGCAAAACGCGTGTTCATAAATAAATTTACAAAAAGAACTACTCTTCATTACTTATTCTACGCCTACGCATATTAAGGCTTTAAATATGCGTAAATTTTTATTTTTGTTATATATAAATATATAAAATCAAATATATTGTTGGAATTTTCGCCAAAAATGCTTAAATAACTTTTGTCCCCCTCTTTATTTCCTAGAGACAATGGGAAACGGAATAGTTCAACAGGAATTTTTGATTAGTTTATCGAAAAATATCGATTTTGGTCGAAAAAATATTAATAATAATATTTTTTTTGTTATTTATTGCAAGATATCACAAGAATGCTCTTAAGAGGTAGAGTAAGAAACAAAAGTTTTTTTTTATTTATCTCTTTTTATGCCGACCGGCGTAGCGTAGTGGTAACACATGTGCTCTGCGTTGCGAAGGTCTCGGGTTCGAATCCCGTTCAGGCATGGAAATTTGCTCAAATAAAAATTGTCCTGGCTAATTGCCAAAGCAGCAAAGGCCATTAAAAAAAAAATCTCTTTTAATATGATTTTTGCAAAAATGAGCCAGGAGAATTAATTTAAAAATTTGAAAAAATGTTAGGGCTATGTACAATAATGTGAACCGAAACAGTATAACAGATTTTTTTGATCAGATTATATTTTCAGAAGATACCCTATTTTTTGTTAGTTTTTGATTTTGATAAATTTGATAATTTTTGTAATTCATGGCTAAATTTTGGCTAAAAATGTAATGACATTTTTTTTATGGCTAAGGTAGTGTGCGTCTTTTATTGAAATTAAAAATATAATTAAAAAATTTAACAGCAGAGAATCGAGCTCCACTTAGATGACAATGACTGAGATGGCAATAAAATTAATGAATCGGTATAAAAAAAAAAAAAAAAAATGCACTAGCCGACAAGAAAAAATGGGACTGTCTTAATGTTGCATTTTAAAGGCTGATAAAAAATTATTTATATATTTAGGAAAAGTAAGTAATGGAAAGTAAATACAATGTTTGCATAAATAAATACTTTAGTTGCTAATTAAATAGGTTGTAACAATAAAAGCCCGTTTGAACGAAGACTATATAATATCGTATATTAAGTACGTAAGTTTTAACACTAATAACTCATTGATATGTGGGGAGCTCTGATATATAAAATATGAAATGTCACGGTTGGCTGATTTAATTATTTCATTTGTACTTACTCTGTACATCCCTCACATTATGGGTTCCAAGACTTGCGAGCGGATCCCCCCCCTATTAGTCCCCTAGCTGGTTGCTATGATTCTTGGAAGGATTTAAAGGTTGTTCAATTAAACTCTACATTTTAACTAGCCTACTTTAATTACGATTACGGTTTAAATATTTACACTAATTACAATAGACTTACAATTACGTCGATACAGCTAAATCCAAATGAAACACACATTCGCACACACTAGACACACTTTACACCAAACACTAATTTAACCACTACATGTTTCTAAATATTGTCTCTCCACTTTTTAGCTGGTCACTACACTAACGTTCATACGGACTTACATTGTTACTTTATTTCGACTCGCCCAAACACTCTAAATGTCTCTAACCCATGTCTCTTAAAAACCAACTCCAAAACATGGTCTTAACCATACGACGGCTTAAGCTGAACTTCTTAAAACGCGGCCACCCTGGAAAATGCTTACTTCGCCCAACTGTTAAATGTCATTTAACACCTCTTGACTATCGGTCTTCTACTATCTTAAAATTCATAATTTATTGGTGATAACTCAGATAAATATCCCATTAGAAAATAGCCGAATCATAATATTTATATCTCAGATAGAATTTAATTATTATTTATGTGCTTATGGTTGACGTATATTTTTAACACAATAATTTACGATTTACTTTTCATGTTACATTGACAAAAGTGTCAAGTTGCAATAATAAACAATCTCGCGTTATCTTAAATGCCCTTTCTAAGCAATAGATTATTTTTTTTTATCGTTTAACAGATTAAATATTTTACTCTAATTAAATGATTATAATGGATTTATTTATGAAATAATACCAAAATTACGTCCCTTACATATATAATAAAATTTTGCCATTAGTTACCAATCTTAGATATTTATAAACTCCTATAAGTCTTTTTTGTGCAATAAATTTTAAAGGTGGAAGACGTTGTACAAGCTGCGCCATTACATGAAGATCGCCGCAGTAACGGAATATCGCTGGTATTTATTAATTACGTTATAAAGCGTCATCAGCGAATTGGCATCTACATAAAAAACCTGGTTTAAATTATCCACGAGCCACAAGCGCTCGAGACGACCGATTTCTTAACCTAATTGTTCTGCCCGTTCGTGCCTGGCCCTTAACTCTTCTCGCACGTCATTTCGAAGAAGATCGAAATTTGGCAATTTCATCACGAACTATCCAAAGACGATTGAGGAAACAAGGGGTTTGTATCCAGAAGACCTGACAATTGCCAGATTTTTCTACCAAATTATCAAGTTGGAAGATTGCGTTTCGCTCGTAAGCATTTGAACTAACTGGTTGCAGATTATAGCAATATTTGCGACTCCAAATAATAGTGAGACATTTGGTGGCGGCTTGGTAAATTAAACAGAAGCGTATATTTGTATAATATTTGTAGTGTGTTGTGCTGCAGTTTATGTGAATTAAGACGTATTTGTAATATAGTGACCGAAATATTATTTGAACAGATAAATATTAAGAAAAAACTTCTGACATATACGCTTCTCGTCGACCATCAACTGTCGTACGCAGCGCCGCCAACGGTAGTTTGAGTCGCGAATACTGTACGGAAATGAGTAGCAGTTGAGTATAATTCTCCAGATGGACGATAACGAGTGTTCTGAAGGCTTAGTAATCTAGGGACTTTTTTGAAAAGAAGAGAGGAAAGTCATCTACCGACCAGTGGTTTAACAATATAACTAAGTAATTTCTTGAAAATAAAATAAAGTGATCGATTAATAATAAATTAATCGATTCATTATTAATTAATCGAAACCAAAAATACCATATGATTAAACGATTAACTGAAACAAAATAATCGATTATTTCAATCGTTCTATTAATTGTTGCCATCTGTAGCTACACTATTTTAGCACTACGACATATAATGCAAGTTGCTTAGCGTTCATGTGTGAAAGCTAATTGTTTATTGTTAATAGTGAAAAATACGTTTCTTAAATTAAGCCATTTATCAATATATTTCTTATTAATTTAATGGAGACTTATATACAAAGCAAATCGCAACAGAAATGGCTGGTATATTTTAATTTAAATTTTATTGTGAAGATATTTTCGCATATTATTTACATTTAATTTAAAATAATTAAATAAAAACTCGTAGTACTTAAATTAACGAATAAAAGTGATTATCAAAAAACTGTTATTTCGGTGTGATTATAGAAAATATATTGAACTATACATTCTGCTTTCTGTCGGCTTCCTACTCTTATTAAATACTTAAAAAGCCCTGAAATGTGTGAAAATTCACACTTCGCATAAATTTTTTAGTACTCGTTTTATCACTAAATTTGGTGGAATACAGTCAGAAATGTAGCCACTACCTAGATAACTTCACACACTCAAAATTTTTAGTACGCTACTGAACGAATACACCTTGTGACATTTCTGAAATTTAATAGATGGCTCTGCTTTTCCTTATTCAAAATGATAAATGTGCACTGTATGATTCTGTTCACTATTAGGTCAGCCTTATAGCGAACTAGTTTCGTTCTATGTGCATTTCTCCACTTTGACAGCCTACGTATTTCTAGAGTGCATCCCTAATCTGATTACGAGAACAAGTTAATATATTCCGACCGCATTTCTTTATTTGATCACTTCACGGAATTGCAGAATAGTGCGACTTTTCAAAGAAACTTTTAGAAAAATTTAATTTCGTAAATGGGTCACTAGTATATTATATGGTATTTAGTTATTCTAAATTATCGTAGATTTAAATTAAATTTAAACGAATATGCATTAAATGAGGTTGTACATAGTTTTATTTTAAAACTAATTTAGTTTATGTCGCGAACCCCTATTTCGTATTTAGCAAACCCCTTGACCTTTATCTGTACTTTTATGGTTTACTGGCTCATTCATGTAAATAATAATAATAATGTAGAGATATAGAGACAAAACTGAATAATATTTATATAGTTCTTAATCGAATGATTGTAATAATCGATTATTTTGTTTCAGTTAATCGATTAATCTTATGATATTTTTGGTTTCGACTAATTAATAATTAATTTCAGTTCAGTTCTCGCTCATCTGGAGATTTTAAACTAAACCGCTGCTCATTTCTGCATAATATACTCCTATAGTTTGCGTCCAGGTTCAAAGGTTCACGATCTAAACGCAATCTTTCAATTTGAAAGAAAAACCTAGCAAGTTACATATCTTTTGGACAGAGCCGCAGAAGGGGGGGGGCGGAGGGGGCAACGGCCCCTAGCGCACTAAGGAAAAGGGCGCTGATGGACTTGCTAAGGGGCACCATTGTGAAGATGAGGACCTTTTTTTTTTGCTCATCATTTGAATTTTGGTAGGTGAGGACCTTGTTTTTATTTAGCAAGGGCGCCAAAACACGACTCTGCCCCTAGCGCAAGTTTTCCTTACTGCGGCTCTGCTTCTGGATATAAGCCCTTGTTACCTCAATCGTCTTTGGACAGTTCGTGATGAAATTGCCAATTTCGATCTTCTTCGAAACGACGTGCTTATAAAGTTAAAGGCCAGTCACGATCGCGCAGAATAATTAAGGTAAGAAATCCGTAATTTCGAACGTTTTTGGCTCGTGGATGATTTTAATCAGGTTTTTATGTATCCAGTTCACTGAATTATATAGCGTAATTAATAGTGTTTTTTGCTACATACCAGAATACCAGAGATATTCCAATGCTGCGGCCATCTTTCAATAATGGCGCAGTTCGTACAACGTCGTCGGACCAAATTTTAATTTTATTGCACAAAAATCAGTTGTAGGAGTTTAGAAATCCCTAAGATGGGTAACTAATTCCAAAATTTTATTTTAACAATGTGTTAAAACTTACGTATTTGTTCAAACTTACGCACTTAATATGCGATATTATATAGTCTTCGTTCAAACAGTCATTATTTACTATTACAACCTGTTTAACCCTTTCACTGCGCAATACGCTTTGAGATTTCGTGCTCGCTGTGCGCACATATTTCGGTGATTGCGAGTTTATTCGTGTAGAGCAGTTGGCGTGAACTTTTTGTGGAAGTTTTCATGACATGCAAGGATGAATGATGGTGACGATATGACTAGTGTTAGGAAAAAATGTAATGTGAGTGAATGAATGAATACAACAATACAATCAAAAAGATTTTATTTAAAAAAATATTTGTTTACATATTTACCTATATGCTATACTACCTATGAAACTTACAAAGAGTTAGTAATCTAGTTCCGTATACCGAACTGGAATAAACTATAATATACTTACCATATATATTTATATAAAATTAATATAAATAAGTAGATATACTGAATGTAAGACCCTATCTAACTGAATTGAACGGCACAGCAACGTATACCAACGCAACGTGTTCGCAGGTACTTGAACTGGTTGAGGTACCCAGCGAGAATAGTCGTGTTGAGCAGGGAACAATTTAAAACACGGCGCGAGTTAACTCGCTCGGAGCGTATTGGGCCACACTTTTATTTACGAGTATATACGGTTGGAGCAGCGAAAGGGTTAATTAGCAACAAAAAATAATTGTTTATTTATTTATTAAAATAAAAATATGTATTATTTATATGCAGACATGTTATATAAACATTGTGTTACC
The DNA here is from genome assembly GCA_963971575.1 of Liopterus haemorrhoidalis. NCBI lineage: Eukaryota > Metazoa > Arthropoda > Insecta > Coleoptera > Dytiscidae > Liopterus > Liopterus haemorrhoidalis. The sequence continues at coordinate 34,469,627 of OZ020615.1, forward strand.
TTCCAATACGTTTAGTTTAGTATTAAAACTGTTAAATATTTTTTATCAGCTTTTAAAATACAACATTATAACAGTTACATTTTTTTTGTCAGCGAGTGTATTTTTTTCATCCGATACTCGAAGAATCAATTATTTTTTATCAATGTAATCGAAAATCGATTATAACATTTCGATTAATCACGTGATCAATTAATCGATTAATTATTTTTTATTGCCATCTCTAGGTCTACATATAAACATACACCTGTAAATGGCTAAATACGTAATAAAGTGCAACTACTTCGAGGTTTGCCCTTATATTTCGGGATGACGTTAAACTAGTGTTGCCATCTGGCAACTGACGCTTCTATCGTAATGTTTGACATTTTTTATGGTATACGTACTCAGAACGTTTGTACTCAGAACGTACGAGCTCTATTTGTGTTGTTTACAGTAACTTAAAAAAAATCGTCTCGGCTAAAAATGGAATTATATCGTGAACATTTTCGAGCGATTATTTTTTACAATTTTCGACGTAGATTAACCCAACAACAGTGCATCGATGAACTTAATTCGGCTTTTGGCGATGAAGCACCATCAAGGACTACTGTTTATCGATGGTTTTTCGACTTCAATTGTGGCCGTATTTCGTTTAAGGGTGCGCACAACCGTACAGTTTCCTATACAAGACTAACAACCTGAAATAAAATAAGTAACAATCTATACATCAAAATTTTCAGCGAATTTTTATCTACCTAATAGGATATTTTTAATTGTCAAAAGAACTGTCATGTAATTGTAAATAAACAACTTGCATTATAGCCGCCATCTTGTAGGCCATTCGACGCATATTTGTGTACCATGCGGCAAATTGTAGCTAAAGCTTCTTTCTACAAATATGTTTGGAGATAATTTGTTCTATTGTGAAAATTACTTATAGTTATTGTACTTGGTAATCTACTTTTGCTGCCACCTCGAATCTGCCGTGGTTCTCAATATAGGTGCGGCAAATAAAAATATTTCATTTTATGTAAAGACTACTTGTATCAAGTGGCATTTCATTATCATCAAGTATAATATTTTTCGACGAAGGCTCTAAACTATAAACAATCATGTCAAAAAAAATGTTAACGTATTATTTGAACATTTCTACACAAAACTATATAAATATAAAAATTATTTGAAACCCACAAATATATTTAAAAAATTACAGAACATTGTTGTGTAATTAATATTATTAAGTTATTTAGCAATAACATTTTTACAATAATTTTTTCTACAATCAAAAATATCCTAGAAAAATAAAAATTCTGTGCAAAATTTGATGTATATATTGTCACTAATTTTATTTCAGATTGTTAGTTTTGTATAAGAAACTAATAATCTCTGGGGGTTGTACGTAGCGTTAAGGACGAATTTCGTGAAGGTCGTCCAAAATCGGTTGTTGTTCTGGAAAAAATTGATGCTGTGCGTGAACTGATACTGCAAAATCGTCATGTGACTTATCGTGAGATTGAGGTATCCTTGAGCATTAGTGAGACCAGCATAAATTCACTATTGCATGAGTGGAAAAAGTGTTTCGAAAATTGGTTCAAACGCATACAAAAGTGTATTGATCTTCATGTAGAATATTTTGAAAAACAATAAAGCCACTTTTGTTGATAAATAATTGTTTTTCATCTCAAATCCCGAAATATAAAAGGCAACCGTCGTAATACACATTTTCGATTTATTTCTTGGACTGAGGTCCCCAGCAAATATATAAATTTTCCGTTTTAGTTATTGCAGATTACATAACAGATTGCAGATTATATTTTGGTGCTTGTAGATTGATTTAATAAATTCTTATTTACTGAATTTTGAGAACCTTAACAGTGAGAGCTCAACTACAAAGAGTTTTAGTTGATATGCTGCCCTGATGACGAACTGACGCGTGTTTTAGTTGAGAACGTCAGGATTAATTATCCAAAGCAGATCTCTAAAAATTATCAGGATGAACGAGCGTTCCTTTGTTATTAACAAACACATTGTACTAAGGTAACTGGTTAGATTGATGATGACTAAAATTGTAAGAGGCATTTTATTGTTTTGATTAAATAATATGGCACGTGTTAGCCATAATGAGTAAAAATTATATTTGTGTTTTAATATTTGTGATGGAATATTTGAGACAAAAAATAATTAAATTTTAAGACTTGAGACATAAAATATGAGATTCTAGATTTGGTATTTGCGATTTATTATTTGAGATTTGATAATTAAGATCTGAGTTTCGAAATTTGAGTTTTGAATGTGAGCGTTTATTGAAAAAAACAAACGACACCTCACTCTGATCGGAATGGCAAATAAATTGACTTACAGTTGAGTTAAGAATTGACAGCTTATTGAGTACCGCAAGACACTGTGTGTGCAGGATGATAAAGCACTGGTATACAGCAGCGAAAGTCACTGACCTTGTTGGGTACTGTAGACAACCTATAATGAAAGAAATTGATAGTCACTTAGGCGATAGAGAATAGAAATAATAACAAACAGTCTCTAAGATTTCAGATCACTATTTATACTTTTCTTCTGGAAGGTTCTGTTTTAAGCCAATAAATATTTTTACTAATTGATACTGTTTCATGGTTGATTTTGCGAAACATGAATTCTGCGTCCAAATTGTTCTATTTACAGATTATGAATTAGGTGAAGACATCTAGGAGTTTGGTGGGACGAGCTTGGTGTTATGTTATATTTCAAGATTATTAAACTAAAGAGTTGCCGTGGCTCCGTAGTAAGACGGAGAGTTGCTTAAGGACCACAGGGTCGCTGGTTCGATAGCGCCCACCTCCTGCGGATTTTTATCGTCTGATATTGTGCAGACAGCTCTGGGGTCGACTCAGCCTCCAGAATATAATACTTATAAATTAGTACCTGTTCATTCAGGGATAATAGGACTGGTCGAAATGCCACATTGACCACGTGGCTTTCATATCTATGACCGACGGTCTAGAAACGGAGAACTTACCTTTTCTGCCCCTTTTACGCCTATCTAGGTGTTGGGAACCTATTATTATTTTATTTTATTTATTTTACAGTGAACTAAAATCTGATCCTTTTATCATTAACTGATAACCATGTATTTTTATCAGGTTCGGTAAATTAAGTATTCTTAAAATTTTACATTTTTCGAGACAAAAAATTAAATTAAATCTGAAATTGGTTATTTGGTCATTTATTTTTGTTATTTATATGTTATAATTTTATTTAATATGCATATTAAGTCTATTTCTTTGATTTAAGCAAAACTAAATTACAGTTTATTTTTCCTATATTGTCACGTGGAGAACCGCGCTTGACTAGGTCGTTTCATGTTGGCAGAAAACATTCAAAACGCGAAAAAGAAAACGAGTGGCATGAAAAATAATTTGTTTATATTTTTAGAAGACAACATAATTTCAGAAATGGGTAATTTGATTTAAGAAAGACACAAAAATCAAAATGGAATAAAAAAATTATTTAAAAATGACTTTTCGACCTGACCTAAAATATTCAATGTGAATATAATTTGCAATAGCTTAAACAAAATTTTCAAATGCCCGATTGAATCGTAATTGTTATTAGAATTCAAGATCTAGTTCCAGTTAAATTTTTGAGATAGATTATTTGTACTTCTTTTCCATAATATATTTTTATTTACTGATAACAAATTATAACTTGATTGTGTTATCTGTGATTATTAAATAAATTAATATAATAATAATAATAATAATAATGCTTTATTACCCAAAAATCAGTACAGATCAAGGCTCGTCATGAGCAGTGTATAATAAACACAATAATATTAATAAGAATTAATATAACATATGAATAACATGAAAATGTGTACAATTACAAAGTATGAAAATATGAAAATGTACTAGATTCAAAAATTTTGAACTAATGACGCAAATATTCCTCGACCGAATAGAAACAGTGGTCAATCAAAAAGCTTTTAAATTTTAATTTGAATGTATTTGTACCTGAAGTAATCTTAACATGTTTAGGCACCTTGTTGTATAAAGTTACTTGGTTATATTTCGGGCTAGATTTAAATTGCTCGGATTTATGACCAAGTATTTCCAATGTATATTTATGTCTTTTAGGGACTGTATTAGCAGACACATTTGTAAATATATAAACAAGGAAGAGGGAAAATACCTAATTGCTTAAAATATGAATAACATGAAGTTATTTTAGAAACTCCAACCATTGTTCTAATAATTCTTTTTTGCATTTTGAAAATTCTGTCAGCAGAAGTACTTTTACCCCAGAATATTATGCTATAACTTATGACAGAATGGAAACTAGCATAGTAATAGCTTTTTAAGCCTGACAAAGAAGTTGTCATTTTTAAGCGACGCATTGCAAAAATAGATTTAGATGTTTTTTTAGAAATGGCATCAGTGCAGTTATTCCACTTAAAGTAATGGTCAATTTCAATACCCAAATATTTAACTCGGAATAGTTTAAAAGACTGTTGTCACATGTTATTGAAACTGTATTATGGCTGTTAAAGTGTTTTTTTAAATGAATATATGACGTCTTGTCGCTATCCACAGCTAATTTGTTCTGCTTAAACCAATTAATTAGATGTTCAATATCACGATTTGCAGCCGTTTCTAGCATTAATTCATTCGAGTCTTTAAGAAAATAAACCGTATGATCCGCAAAAAGTAAAACTCTACCTAGCTTAATCGATATTTCTGTACCATTAATATATAATAAGAACAGTAAGGGTCCCAGAATTGCGGAACTCCTGATTTTATGGTTAGTTCTTCGGATGTCCTCAATTACAACAACTTGTCTTCTATTTTGGAGGTAAGTTGTAAACCAATTAAGTGCTGTTCCTCTTATACCAAGACATAGTAATTTATTAAGCAATATATTATGATCAACCGTGTCGAATGCTTTACTAAGATCCAAAAATACTGCTATTACTTCATTTTGCTGATCAAGACCTTTGTAAGCTAAATCAATTAATTTAATAACGGCATCCTCTGTAGAACAGGATTTTCTAAACCCAAATTGTTCTGTACTTAGTATATAATTTTTTTCCAGATATTTCAGAAGTCTAACTGACATTAACTTTTCTATTAATTTTGCAAAGATGGAGATTAGTGATATCGGTCTATAGTTTTCAATGCATGTTTCAATACCTTTTTTGAAGATGGGAGTGACTTTAGATATTTTTAACTGGTCGGGAAAGAGCATAATAAGATACTGAAGCATAATTTTGTACTTATAATTTTATTTAATATTTTTTTTACGAACCTGAAAAAAATTAGGTTCTTGAACACAGAAACGTTCTGTAATTAAAACCTGATGGCGAAACCGAATCTAAATTAACATATTGAACCTGAACCTAAATAAATTCAGTATCAGGTCCCTGATAGATACATAATAGTGGTGTGCCAGAGCTCCGTATCCGTAAACATATCCGCGAATCAAGACGCACATAATCCGTATCCGTATCCGATGATCTGGCTTTTATGTAATCCGGCACATTACTAATACATACTAGGAATGTGCCAGAACATTAAATTATCATATCCACGGGTACGGATACGGATTATTTTGTAGAATATCCGCGGATATGAATAAAAATGTTATGTTAACCTTTATATTATTAATTAAATTTGTTTTAAAATTATAATTTACAATATAAATTTGACTTTTTCATATGAAGGACAATTAAAACAATTTTGAAGCTGTTTTGAGAGTTTTAAGCCTCGTTTATAACAGTTGTATAGCACAAGCATAACATAAGAATCGTAGGAATATCTGTACCTATTTATTGTAAACGGATGTTCAGAACAATGGCATTCCTTTGTACTCATCTTTATGCTCATGCAGTGCTTAATATTATGGAGCTATTATAAATCAGGCTTTAGGTTTAAACATAAGATAAACAACAATAAATTTTGAATTTTTTCAAGTCTGCTTGATGAACATATTTTTGAAAATGAAATTTTAGTTTTCTATAATTAAGTTTTATAAACTTATTATTGTTTATCTCCTTTTTGACCCTACAACTTTTTCCAAAACAACTTAAAAATTATTTTAATTAACCTTAAAATGAAAAAAATCGTATTTACTAATAGCCTATTTCTTTGGGTTAAGCAAAACTAGATTTTCAATTCAAGTAACTGTTAACGTTTGGTTGAAGGTTTGGAATAGCCTATAGTTTTGAAAGAAATTTTAATAATAGCGGTTAACAGAAAATTTTAATTCATAATACTTAATTGTTAATAAAAATAACCTTGTGATATCGGCAACAAAATAAGTGAATACGGATAGGTTTTTTCTTGCGGATATCCGCAAATACGAATACGAATACAGATGTCTGACACATCCCTAATACATACATACATACATATATACACACAAATAAATTAATTTCTATATTAGTATAGATTTGCTAGCTTCATCTCCAGAATTCGGAATATTTTCTCATTATTATGCCGTCATATTTTTTTATCGTTCAATTAAAAAGTTTCGCAAAGTGGTACATCATTTTCTAAACGAAACAAAAAATATTTTAGTGGCAATACAAATGAGCTGGAGTTGGAATAAAAAACTGCATCAGACAATACAATTGATAATTTTTTGCGAACGAGCACATACAAGTTGTCCATTTTAATTAACAGGTATCCCAAAGCAACACAGCAATCAACTGTACGGAGTGGTGCGGTACAGTATGTGGTATAGTTCACCAGTGAAAAACCACTTTACTGTCTAAAAGGGTATGTTGTGATAATGTTAAAAAAATATTGAATTTTAGCTGCTGGCCAGTCAGAGTTATAGATAAAAAGATGCTGATTGGATTGGATGTTTATTTTCTTTTGTTTTTGATTTTGTAAGAGGATATTTGAAGCAACTTATTTCAATAAACACTCCAAGTAAGCTACCATACGAAAAAATATGAACTCTCGAAAATATCAACTTTCGAGGAAATTTATTGTAATGGAGCACAATTTAACACTAACGATATTTATTGAAATGTTGAGATTTTCTGAACATATTTATATCATATTTGGATCGATTTCTGTGCATGTAAGAAGTATTACGCAATATTAAATTTAATAACAGTTATTAAAATTAACAGTTTTTCAAGATTTTAATCTACTTTAACAACAGGAAAATAAAACGACAATACAAAATATGAACTTCGTCAGTTGACGAAGATGAGAATAATAATAATAATATTTATTTTACTAGCAGACCCCGTTGCCAACAACGTTGGCAAACTGATATTGAATAAAAATCAATATAAGCAGGAATTAATTATTAAAATTTGCATGTTTCTGCGTATATTAACAAAACAAAAACGTTTCTTGATTATACCTAGGAAATCCTAAAAACCGCTTAATGCGTGTCGTTTAAAAATTAGTATCAGGCTGGATACGGCCCGCGGCCCATATACTGGACATCAATAGTATATCTGTTTCTGATTATACCTAGGAAATTCTAAAAAGCCGCTAAATGCATGTCGTTTAAAGTTTAAAAATTAGTATCGAGCTGGATACGGTCCGCGGGCCATATGCTGGACATCAATGTTATAGCTGTTACTGATTATACCTACGAAATCCTAAAAAGCCGTTTAATGCGTGTCATTTAAAAATTGGTATCGGACTGGATACGGCCCGCGGGCCATATGCTGGACAACAGTGGTATAGCTGTTTCTGATTATACCTAGGAAATCCTAAAAAAACGCTTAATGCATATCGTTTAAAGTTTAAAAATTAGTATCGGGCTGGATACGGCCCGCGGGCCATATGCTGAACATCAATGGTATAGCTGTTTCTAATTATACCTAGGAAATCCTAAAAAGCCGCTCAATGCATGTCGTTTAAAGTTTAAAAATTTAATATCGGGCTGGAGACGGCCCGCGGGTCATTATACGTTGCGTAACATCAATTCAAAACATGCCCCTGACACAACAACCTTCGCTCAAGTCACCGTATGTACTGCAATGCTCTGTTCTAGTGTCTGGTAAGCTATCTGTTTCGTCGTATACGTCGCCCCCTACTACTTACTTCGTTACCGCCCACACCCCGCAAAACCCATTCACACCACGCAACTTATCGTTAGAAACACACAGAAATTAGGGCTTTTATATTTATAATTACTTAGATCTTACAAGAAGACATACTATAAGCAGGGCCGGATTTACATAATGCGAGTCCCTAGGCTACTCAAATTTTTAGACCCCTTCAATAGACCACCTTTTTTTTTAATATTTCTAAGTTTATCACTTTCAATGCCCAAAATGCTCAGTGCGGATAACCTGTATTGAGACATTGTGCTCCTTAATTCATTTTTAATTCTGTAAAGTTTTAAAAAAGACCTCGCTTTAAAGCAGTTAGTGACCATTAAACTAATAAGCAGTCGTAGGATTACTTCTATGTTAGGTAAAGCCATCTGTATTTTTTGTTTATGCATTATTTGGTGTAGGTCTGCATGAGACTGAGGGAGTTCTTCTAAAGGGGTGAAATGCTTTTTTACGGATTCCTCAATATCTCTTAGGCCCAATGAGATATCGACTTTTTGCTACCCATTTACATGTTCAAAAACGTATTTTGCCTTAGTTAACCTATAAAGAGCAAAACTAGATTCAGGGTGAATTATAAAACCCTTCGTATGGTCTGTGTTTCTTGTGTTCTAGCATATTTTATTTTTATTTTTAGTACCTATGCATCTTTTTAAATATTGAGGCCCTCTGGACTTAGGAGGCCCTAGCCTTAAACCTACTTAGCCTGTAGGAAAATCCGGCCCTGACTATAAATTGAAAAAACCTGAAAAAATTGATGTGAAGTGTGACAGATTTCAGGGTTTCGCAGGTATATAATTAGTGAAGGCGGCATGCTGAGTGTGTAGGAAAAATTTTGCTTTGTAGTAATCAAGGCAAAATGAACAATGTTTTTTAAATAATTTATCGTCTGTTAATCTAAGAACTTTAAAAACAAATTTTATGTTAAAATATTTTTTTGTAAATTTTAATTCGAATACCTAATACCATTATTTAGGTTTATAATTATGTGCAGTATTTTTTACCTATATATAGCAAGGTTCATTAAGATTTTGAAAATTGCGCCTATGGCTTCCATTGGTTGTCATATGCTCCGCCCCTTTGATTTCGTATACATGACACATAGAATGAAAATATAATTCCAACATTCCAACTGGTTATTATATTTACGCTCTTAAAAATTAAATGCAACATTTGCCAAAATATAACTAGAATTTTGACAGAATAATTTACAGAAAATAAAAATGGAACAAATAAAATTGTCTTCTCTGTCCGGGAGCGAACCCTAGAATTCTGGGTAGCTAGCAAGCATGCTAACCATTAGACCATGATACGTCTTATAGTTTAGTGTGTTACATAACTATAACTTTTGTAAATCGTCAACCAAAAAAACAGAAAAAATTTGTTATTTTCCGAAAAAATAATCTGATCAAGAATTCTTGTTATAATATTCCGGTTCACACCAATGTACATTACTTAAAATTTTTTCAGATTTTTAGCTTAAGGGACTATTACCGGTTAGAAAGGCAAAAAATGACCTATAATTAAATATTTTTTTTCTCGTTTCCTTTATTATAGAACGTTGTGCAACTTTTTTTATTTTATTAATATTATATTCAAGATTATAAAAATTTTTTTTTTTTTTTTTCGATACATAGATAATAATATAGATGGCGCCAAAGTTCAGAAACAAAAAATTATGATGCTCCATGGCCCGGGGTTAATCTCGAAATTGACAAGTCTGAAACAAAAAATTCAAAAATAATTTTAAAGATGAAGGTGTCTTACATCGTAATTTACCACCTATTATAAAAAAAAGGGTGTAAAAACAAAATGGCGGATAGGTGAAATTTTTTTTTCTAAAAATCATGTTTTTTTCCCCTTTTACCCTTATCATTTTTTTTTTTCTTTCAAATTTTTTTACAATTTTCTGGTAAATTACGGTAGAGGACATTAAAATGAACAAAATTCACTAAATTTTAAAAATATCCGTTATGTAGTTATGGAGAATAAGTCTGGGCCGATTGAAAAAACACCATTTCGAGAAAATCACTTTTAAAGTTTTTTTTAATATTTGTATTGTAATATTTTTAAAAAAATTAAGTTTCAGCCCTTACAATTGGTTAATCAGCAATCCCTGGTCCATATAAAAGTACTCCCGAATCAATCATTTGTTGCTGTTCCTCTTGCTGAGCAGTTTGCTTTGCCAAGCGAGCTTCCTTCGACGCCGCGGTACTCGCTTTATTGGCCATCTCAATGCGTTCCTCATCTTTTTTTTAAACATAATCATACGCAGAGTGTCCAATTATGCATCCCATTACCTCCAATATTTTCAAGAGGGACGTTCTACCTTCATTAAATATTGCTAATGAAATATTAGCAGCCAACTCAGTAACTTCTCTTCCCACAAACGTATGTTTGGGAACGATAGCCCAAAGTGTTTTATATATATATTTTAATGTTTTATTATATGTTTAATTATATATATATATATATGTATTTGAACAGAATAACGGTGTTGAGAAGCACACCTGCCGAAACTCGTCAAACCAGCTGTCGCGCACCGAAAAAGCGCATGCACTAAAATTGCCACCAATTTCTTATTTTTTTGAATTTCGTTATAAAAATTTAGGATATGATTTCTGAAGGTATAAGGTATCAAAAAATGTAAAAAAAAAAACGATTTTTTGAAAATTATAACCGGTAATAGTCCCTTAAACCATCTGGGCTACAGTGTGTGGGACAAAAATTTTTTTGCACAATTTTGGCAAAGGTCGCAACCAAATAGTTTATTTTGCAAAACTAAAATTTTGATCATTAATCCACGTACTAAGGGCTTTCATTTGACACCCCACTCAGTATTAAAAAAAAAAAATATGTTTTTTTCGATGAGCACATATTTATTTATATATTTAGGGGGGATATGTTTTTTAGATGTTTTAGTATATTTCCTATGTGTGGGTCAAAGAGTTGTATAAGCATGCCAAATTTCAACTCTCTAAGTTTAGCCTTTTTGCTACAATTTTTACCGAACTGACAGACAGACAGACAGACAGACAGACAGACAGACAGACAGACAGACAGACAGACAGACAGACAGACAGACAGACAGACAGACAGACAGACAGTCAGACATACAGTCAGACAGACGACAAAATGAGGTATAAGGGTTTTTTGGTCATACCTGCAAAACCCTAAAAAAATACATCAATACTATTGACCATACATAATGGTTCTATAAAGAAAAATTACAAATTACAAACTTATAGTTATACATAAAAACATATATAGAATACAATAAGACAAACTTTACATTTGTAAATATTCGTTAATAATATAAACACAATTTTGAATTAAAAAGTCTGTCAGGATTTCTTTAAATTTTTTATTGTTATTTGCGTCCCTTATTCTATATGTTATGGACTAACTGATTAATCCGGGCAGTATTCACAATGCCCTGACATTATGAATAACGCCCAAAACAATCGGGCAATATAATAAATATGTTGGCATGTATGATATTTTATCACATTATCTGGTAATTATAAATAGTGCTACAATATTGCTGGGCACTTTAATTATGTTGACGGTTATTAGTTTCCCATAAACACTATAGTCGATGTAGTAGCAAACGTGGCTGTATGTCTGACAGGTGTAAGTGTCGTAAAGAAAAAAAGTTGTGTAATTCAAAATGCCATCAAAGTGTGAATTGCTCCAATAAGTAAAATACATATTTTCTTGATGATTGGAAATATTCGTTTATTTTATTACTCGAGTACCTAAAGTTGTATTTTCTATAACTATTATTAATAATTATTATTGAGTTGTTTATTTCTTAATGGTTCTGCAGTTACTGCTTAATTTTGTTGAATTGATAATACGCAAGTAAAAGTTCAACACGTTAATAAGATAAAGTACTAAATACAAAAAAAAATAATAATAATAACGCCAAATAACGTTATTACGTTGGTCCTCTTTGTTTCTTAATGATTATTATTGTTAACTTCTTAAAATTGTTTTTTTTGTTACATTGGTACGAATTTATTTTATTACTTGAGTACCTAAAGTTTTATTTTCTTTATTTATTTTTAATATTTTTTATTTTGTTATTTATTTCATAATGATTATGCTGTTGCTGCTTAATTTTGTTAATTTGTTAATACTTTTGTAAAGGTTTAATAGGTAAATAAACAAAAATTATTTAAACAGAAACTGCTTTAATCACTCTGCCCAATGGTTACATAGCAGTATTCATAATGTCCGGGAAATTTAATATTTTTTGTAACATTTATTATCTTGTCCGATTGTTTTGGGCAATATTCATAATGTCACGGCATCAGGGCATCTGAATATTGATGTGTATCTTGCAAAAGGAACGGTTACTAATTGTTTATATCTGGTATTATAGGAGTGAATGTCACATTGCTTCTGCATGTTATACATGTTGTTTCTGAACAGTAAGTATGCTTGCAATATAAACATACTTGGCAGAGTATATTTAATTTTTTAAATTATGATCTGCAGGAAGTTAATCTGCTGCAGCCTATCATACTTCGTACTGCACGTTTTTGTAACCTAAAGACTCTAACAATTTCTTTACTGCTACCCCAACAAAGTAAAGCATATGAAAGAACGGAATATATTATGGCAAAAAAGTGTATTCTCAGAACACGCCTACTTCTCAATGACAATATTTTTAATTTGTAACATTTTTGAGCAATTCGGGAACATACTTAATTAACATGAACATTCCAGTTTAAGTTTTCATCTAAATATAACCCTAGAATGTATACATTTTTACTACTTGGTATTAGTGGCGGCGCTAGCTCTTAAAATATGGAGGGAGGGCAGAAAATTTGAAATAAAATTTGGGGGTGACAAGTACATGTGATAACCTAAAAAAAAGGTCCTCACTTCTAAAATACATTTTTCTCCAAACAAATCTGGAGAGGGGGCAACTGGAGGCCAGACCAGTTTGGGGGGGGGGCGAACCCCCCCCGCTAGCACCGACACTGCTTGATATTTATTTCGTTTCTTTTATTAATAAACTACAATTTGCTTAGGATCTAAATTTTACATAATAGCTGGTCACAACAAGTTCACAATTTAGTTTTTGCACTAGACTACATATGTTTTATCTGTTAGTAGCATAGTGGTGTCAACTGCGTAAGTTACAATTTCTGAATCTAGAATTTCTGTCGGAATATCATTAACATATATTTATTATATAAAGCCGAGGACCCAGAATACTACCTTGTGGTACACCACATGAAACTATTAATTGCTTTGACTTTGTGTTGTTTATTTGCACAAATTACTGTCCGTTCTCTAAAAATGATTTTATCCAGTCTTGAGCTATACCTTTTATATTTAGATTATCCAGTTTTTCAAGTAGCAATTTATGATTTACCCTACCAATTGATGATCCAAAAGCACTCTTATAATATATATAGAGAGTCGAGGAGCCTGGAGAAGCCTTCTCCCACTCACATGGTACTGCTTGCATGGCTCACCAGCTGTACGAGTATTTGGCGTCGGTGTCTCGGTCGTCACCGTGTGGACTAGCGCCGTGTAGAGGAGTTGGCTAGGTTAGGTTAGGTACTGCCCTGATACCGTGCGACGTCCATCCATTTGTACTAGTGGTTGACCTAGTGCCAATATTCATTTATGATGACAAATATTTCCTTATTACGAAAATACGCCGTATACATTTCGTAATCAGGTAACATATGCTAGACGCTGACAAATAGTTTTTTAATCAAACAGCTGAGCGTCACAATGTCTAGATGTCGCAATCCTGTCCTAGGGTTACCTTTGTGACAATATGTTACCAAAACAAGTAAACTGTTCCAATGTATAATCTCAAATTTTACTAACTTAATCTATTTTACCCATTTAATATATTTTAGAACAATTGGAAATATTACAAAACAACCTTTTGATTTTATTGTATCCGGAAAACTGACAACGTTTTTCCGGGAATTGAAGACAACTAACTTGGTCTCGGGACAAGATAAATATATATCTTCAGAACAAGACAAATAGAAAATGTTAATCAAGATAACCACAGATGAAGTTTGCAGCTCAAATTATATATTACTACTAATGCTATTTAATTATGTGTAATAGTCAAGATTTACAAACCTACCATCTAACAAATTTCTGCTTTAGAATACTTTATGGCGCCGTATGATCCCTTACGGAATAAAAGATGAAAAAGAAATAAAAGTGTTTGTCATGCTCTTAGACGAGAACCAGACAACATATTTACGCTTATACGTAGAGAAAGTAGGAAACGAACACGAGAAATGCTGGAGCAAAAATATAGCCCTAGCGATGAACCGTACCAAATGGTGATATTTCGGTGAAAGCCTTTGCTCAGCCTAAGGAGTTACAATACCTGTCATATACAAGGGTTGGAATTTTAATAATTGCCACTGTATAATAACTGCGATAAAAACACAAACCTGTTTCAAATGTTGACAGCGTTTCAGTGTAGTTAACAGCGTTGTGTAACCCCCATTGTCAACGAAATCGTCGAATGTCGCGAAGTGGTTCCTTCATTTTAGGCATCAAGTCAAATTCACATAGGCTTAAGAGGCTTAAGAGCACTTCCCAATTCCATGTTGTGAAAGTTGCAAGTCGTGCAGCATGCGCTCAGGCTTTGTAAAATGTAGGTGATAGGGGTTCTGCAGAAAGTGTCCCTGTTTCTTTCTCAAAAATGGTGTCAGATTGTGTCCCAAACACTTAGAGTAATACTGCACAGTAATAAGGTGTACTACGTGGTATCGATTACATTACTAATAAATAAAAAAGATTATTGTGAAGTTAGCGCTGGGATATTGAAAGTATCGATACTTTGTATTGACATCAGAAACGATATGCAATATCAGTATCGAAAAAAATATTAATATTTCGTGGTATTGACTAATGTAAAAAAAAAATACGACCATAAAATATTAACAAGCAAATAACAAAGGCAAATATATTTGAATTAGCTTTAATTGATTTTTTGAGTTTAATTGAGAAAGAACCAACAAGTATTTTTGGATATTTTTCGTGAAAATGACGACTTGTACTAGAACTGGTCAAATTAAAATATAATTTCTCTTCATCTTCATTATCTTCTACGTTTTCTTCAAACAAATATGTTTCCCAATATTGTATGTAGTCCTCCCTTTTTTCCTTCTTAGTAACATGGTCCTTTATTATTGTCAACCAGTGTTTGCCGGCTACCTCCTTTATATCGTCAGAAAATATTTTAGGTGGGGAGGATACGATTATTTTACCGTATCTGGGATGGCAGTGAACGATATTTATTACACATCTTTCATCAGTTCTTCTGGATGATATTCCCACACTAGTTCCACGTTTGCCTTTCCACCGCCTGTACAATGTCAGTAACACCTTTTTTTTTGCCGTTTCCAAATGTTAGGTTACCTATCCCGCAGGTTTATTCTTAAAATTCTGCGCCCCATAGCCGTTTGGCATACTTTTAGTTTATTAAAGAATTTCTTCGTGAAAATAGTTGTTTCTAATCAATAAGTTTAGAAAATATTGGTTTCAATTATATAATTCGAATTTTAGTATTAAATATTATGAGTTGCAGTAAATTACCGAAATAATAGTTTACCGATTTGAAATTGTGCTCTTAATTATTTGAATCATGCGTAACACTTTTCATTTGGTAATTCATCAGTAGTAATTGATTTTAGGATGTGATCGCTGATTAACTATACTATACAAGTATTACCCATAGTAATTTTAACCGATACCAGTAAAAAAGTATCGATACTTTTACAAAATTACAACAAAAAAAAACATAAAATACGTTATTGGTATACAAAATTGTACGACACTAAAAATCGTTTGTTAACACAGGTAAATGTCCAGTTTATGTTTAAAATTGGTGATAGAGGTAGCATCGATGACATAGTTTGGCAATGGACGTAAATAGTTCGGCAATAATTGCAAATGATAAATTGCTTAATTTTTTTCATAAACATAAGCTATTATCAATCACACAACATGGTTTCACAAAGCAGAAAAGCGTTGATACTGCTCTTTTTGACTTTCTGGACCATATTTATAAAATTATCGATGATAAGGACGTTGCAATAGGAGTATTTATTGATCTGTCCAAAGCATTTGACTATGTTGAACACCAAATTCTTCTAGCCAAACTAGAAAGATATGGAATTAGAGGACATGCTCTGGCCTGGTTTAAGTCATATCTGATCAATAGAACACAGGCGGTTAAAATTCAGACAGACCAATCCAATACAGTCATATCAGAGATCAGCGCATCAAATACTGGTGTTCCACAAAGCTCTATTACAGGACCTACATTATTTAACCTGTATGTCAACGATCTTCCTAGATGTTTAGCCAACCTCCCATTTGAAGTAGAATTGATGTCATATGCGGACGACAACAATTTCTTAATTAGAATAAAGAAAACCGACAATCCTAATTGGCATATAGAATTGCTGTACAATAACCTTCTCGAGTGGGCTGAGAAAAATAATCTAGTAGTCAACAGTTCAAAATCAGCAGCAGTAATTTTCAAAACCTCTAGATCTAATTTAAACTTTCAGCGCATTGAAATATTACCAGAAGTCAGTACCACTAAAATTTTAGGCCTACACATTAATTCAAATCTTACCTGGACTGAACACATTAATGAATTGTGCAAAAAGCTAAACAGGGCTCTATACGGAATGAGAATGTCTTCCAAGTGCAGCAAATTGGTTATGAAGAACATTTATTTCGCTAATTTTCATTCGCTTCTTAAATACGGCATAATGCACTGGGGAAAATCATCCGAGCTTCAGAGAGTTTTTGTGATTCAAAAAAGGGCTATTCGAATTTTAGCTAACTTAAGAAATAGAGACTCATGTAGAACGGCATTTAAAAATCTCGAAATTCTGACTCTCGAAAATCTCGAAATCCTAGTGTTTACATCTATGAAATATTAATTTTCACTTTCAAAAATATGCATTTATTTAACGCTAACATCCTGCAGCATCAACATAACACTCGACACAAAAATGAACTAAACACTAACAAGTACAACCTAACACTATTTGAAAAAAGTATTAGGTATAATGCTTGTAAATTTTATAATCACTTGCCTACAACTTTAAAGGAAATAAATAATATAAAATCCTTTAAGAAAGAAGTGAAATCAATTTTAATCAATAGAAACATATACTCTGTCGAGGATTTTTTTAACAACCGTTAGTCTAACATGAGTGGCTATTTCGCTTATATATTTTACTTATACATTTTATACTTTTACATCTTACACTTATAACACTTTATAACATTTTGTATTTTATTTATTTTTTTATCATACGACTGTAAAAATATTTTTTTAATCAATAACTATATTTTATAATTGACTTGCATTATTAATACAAGTCAATTTTTGTATTTTATTTATTTTTTTATCATATGACTGTAGTAATATTTTTTTAACATACGACTGTAATAATATTTTTTAATCAATAACTATGTTTTATAATTGACTTGTCCTGAAATTATGTAATTTTTTGGATCAATAAAGTATTATTATTATTATTATTATTATTATTATTGTTATTGTATTCCACATATCGAACACTCGTAAAAGAGTCTTTCTTCAGTTTTAATCTATGTCCACGCAGTTATTTCGGACAAATAATGACGATACATCACAAAAAACGAGTTTGACACAAGTCGAGACATAGTTATTAAGTCACCGCAAACACGTCGATCCACTAACTTGATGAGTTTTAATTCACGTAATCGGGCTTGATATGATGGCCTACCCATATGGAATTCGGGTTGCTCTGCGTTGCACATTTTCATTAAGGTTAATGTCTTTCGACAAATATGGTAACCAAATGACAAAACCAAATGCCAGATGAGGACGAACATACATTTTCTACAGAGAGCAGAACAAAGTATGAGATGGACGCTAGAAAGATTTCTTTATTTAGAATATCATTGAATTCGCTTTCTTTGCACATTTCAGTATCTTTTAATACCTTTCTAATATCTATAGTATCATTTCAACCCTACACAGCAGAGCCGGATCGAGGGTGAGGCGAGCGAGGCACTAGACTCAGGTGATTAGTGAAAAAGGGTGCCAAATTGATGAAAAATAATAATCAATAAGAATAAAATATAAAGGATAAACTAAATTCAACAATTAATAACGTATTTTCTGATTTACGATAATTTATTAACAACGTAGCTTGAATTCTTGAAAAACGTCAAAACTAAAAATATCGATCCAGAATTCAGATAGCATAGCGATCCATCTGCCTAGAGCACGGTCGGTTATACCATGCCTTGAATGGGGGAGCCGGAAAGCCATGAAATTAGGACTTTTATGTATTATGTATAGCATGTAAAAATTCTATTTTATTACTTTTTATGTACCTCCATGGAATTATATTTAAAGAGCGCCGAATTATGTCTTGCCTAGGGGCGCTGAATTAAGTCTTGTTTAGGGGCGCCAACGCCTCACACCTGCCCTACTACACAGTAACCGTCAATGGCATCCTACAACTTATACATCGCTAATAACTTGTGCTACACAACGTATCTACATCGAAGGGCTGTAAAAATTAGAAACAGGGATGTCGATTTAATATCTGTAAATATTATACAGTTGCCTGTACTAAAATGCCAAATAAATGTAAAACAAGTACATTTATAAAGATATGTATTAGACACGTCTATATATTTTATATTTATATATTTTTATTTCAACTAAAGTATTAAAAGCATAATTCTAAAGAGTTAATTATGAAACATAAATTTTCCATTTCTGTCTCTGTAATACTTTTTTTATATCTTTTTTGTCATTATTTAAAAATCACATTTACAAGATTGGCATATATACTATCCAAGAAAATGCTGGTCTATTATATCTGTCAGAGGATGAAAATAAATAAAAATAAAATACGTAAGCCTGGCCCAACCTGTTGTTTTTGCAACGTTAACAAAGCATTCTTTGAAAAAGTGTAATCTTCTTTTTATATGTACCGGGTTTTCCTCATTTATTATTCCTGGTTTGTACTTTGACTCTTTTTGAAGCGTGGAACAGCTAATGAACGAGGATTACCTTCAGATACATGTTAAATCTGAGACTGATAGTATCTGACGGATTTCAATAATGAGTATTGAAATCACAGATTCACTAACGTTACACCACATTCAGAATAAATGATTCTACATCTAGTATTCCGTTTTATTATTACTTTCAACTTACACCTATAAAAATTCAAACCAAAAAAAAATTATGAGTAGATTTCTACATAAGATAAGTAAGATACATTTTGCACTTCAAAAAAAAAAAAAAATGGAAAATGAAATAAAATCCACTCTTTCATCTCCTAATAAAATGAATACAGTTTTTAGTAAATAGAAAATTCTAAATGCTTTCCAATTGTTATACCGAGAGTATTGTTAACTCTGGCAAAATTTCGAATGTTAAAATTAAGAAATACTTTTCATTTTGAGGTCATCTTTTTTCTCAAGTGCTATCTCTGCTTCAAATGTTGGCTGCTAACAAAGCAATCCTAGCCTTGGAGCTTCTTCTTCTTCCTTTGAGACTGTCAGTTGGGTTGACTTTTGGCCTCACTCGCATCAGTCTTGATCTTTTAACTTTCAGATATTACCATGTACTCCTATTGAGAATAAACATTACCTATAGAGGCGCTGATGTCGCTTACAAAATGGTGCTTGGAATAGGATACTTTTGACATTTTCCATTTGTATAACATGCGAAGAGAGGTAGTTCTCACAAAAATAGGGATGAGGGTAGGTAATAGCGAAAATTTTAGATTTCTGAGTGCTGAAATTACTTTTAGAGTCATAATTGCAGTTAGGTAAGTAAATATATACGTTATATTTCTTGAGATTTATCCCGTTTTAATCGATTTATTTTAGGTGAACGGGTTATAAATGCTGGCCATATTATTTTATGTGGAATTTTAGAGAAAAATAACGTAATATTAACTATAATTGCAAACAAGTGCACTTGCAGGTACACCACAAAAAATAAAAGTTAATTTCAAAAGCTGCAATGACCAAGTAGAGGTTGAAGATAAAGTTGTACATACTTGCAGAGCGGGTAAAAGCAAACTAGAATAGTTAATTCATAACTATTTTCTTATAATATTCCTTATAAACTATTAACACTTGACTAGTTTTGTTTTAATATGTTTCAGTTGTTTTTATTTAATGTGCTTATATTTTGACCCTCTAAAATGTTACTTAATTTTCATAATAAATTTTAACAATCGGAAACTACTTTTCTGTTTTGTTTATTTTCAATTTCTGGAACGATATCAACGAACTGGACTTGATTTCATTAACTAACCTACAGTGTTGTCTGATTAACCATATTTTGGAAAAAACAATAGTGCCAAATTTTTAAAAAACCTCTTTCCTTTAGATTATACTGGATATTTAAAAATAAATCACCAATGTTATGGGGACGTTCAGATGGGAGTGGCCGTTTTAAATATAAAATATACTGATTTTATTATTTACTCGTCATTTGATAATTCAATTGAAAGTTTTGCAAGATTCAGAATTTGCCGACAGTTTGTGTTTAAGTTGTGAAAATAATGTAGGCTAGGTTTCAATAATGTACAATCTCACCAACGTCGAATAAAATTATTCCAGTTCACACTATCGCATCATTATTTAACAGAAATTTTAATTAATTTATAAACATTTTAAAACTGTTGCTATTTTGTTCCCTTTATTCACTGAATAAATTTATATGATGTTGTTAATCAATATTGTTATTTATGTAATATACAGGGTGTTTGTTTGAAACGCCGCACCCCGAATAACTCCTTTATTTTAAGAGATACAAAAAATTCTTCAGAAGAAAAGTTAAACTAGACAAAAGGGCCCACTTAAAGACTATAATAAGAATTCTGCATCACTTCCGGTTTCAGCGAAAATTGTCTAGCATAGGGAATCGGTACTTTAATTACTTTTTCTTGTAAGTACATTAAATCAGCTTTACAAGGATATCACAATATCATACTTTAATTTTAACCATTTCAAAATGGCGACCATTTATTTACAAAATAATAAATAACACAAAAATCGTCGAAACTAAATTATAAAAAGATAAAACATTATGTAACTAGGAAAAACAATAAAGCAAAATATGACTAAAGTAATAAAGTAATAAACTAAGGAAAATTTACAAATAATCAATAAGACCGCCGCTGTTATCCATACATTTTCTTATTCGTAATAAAAATTCTTCCATTACATTAAGAACAGTATACTCTTGAATTTCCCTGATGGCTGTTCTTACCCTATGTTCTAAGTCTTCTAACCTTTACCTTCAGGATACTTTTCTTGGTAGAGTTACTGGGCCTTAACAGAATTTATTTGACATTCCCCGAATGTCTGAACCATATCTGTCATTACTTCATTTGAATAACGTACGTAAGCCATAATTACAAACGATTTGATGTTATCACCTTCAATATCAAACTCGTACTAACAGGCAAGAAAATTTGCAGGTTTTATTTGGTTTTTTTTATGTAACAAAATTATTTACAAAACTTGCTATGTTTAACTTTGTACGATTTATGTTATTTATTATTTTGTAAATAAATGGTCGTCATTTTGAAATGGTTAAAAGTAAAGTATGATAATTTTAAATTCTTGTAAAGCTGATTTAATGTACTTTCAAGAAAAAGAAATTAAAGTACCGATTCCCTATGCTAAATTTTTCAAATCAAAGGTTAGAAATACTTAAAATATAAAACGAGTTTGTTCGGGACTCCCCGACGTCCTGTGCTGAACATAAAGAATATCTTATTATAATAAACCAATTTGACTGATTTTGATAATTTAGTATAATTAATAATCAATATAATATGATTATGATTATACAAACACCCAAAATCTGCTCATGACTTTTTTCTGCTGACTTTGGCCGATCACCCCATGCCATTTCGCAAACTGGCTGGCCAAATCCAAAAATCAAGAAAAGATCGAACATGTGTGCCGATATTGGCCAGTTCCCGAATTGGCCGGCTATTTCCCACTTTGGTCGATTTCGGGCTTTGGCCGTAACATATATACAAAAAGCAATGTCCTAGATCCAAAAGGAAATTTTTAAGATTACCCTAAAGGAGGATTTTGATTGAATATATAAAGCAAATTTATTATTTTAAAAAGCGTGAAGACGTAATACAACTTAGTTGTGTTTAACAAATTCTATCTTCAACTATCCGGAGAGCGCTGTGTAATCTGCTGGTCCTGGGAGGGGCCCAGGCCCGTCGCCCCCCCCCCTTGGCTGCACCACTGGTTGTGTTTAACAAATTCTACCTTCAACTATCCGGAGAGCGCTGTGTAATCTGCTGGTCCAGAGAACAACTAACTGAAGTTCTAATAAGTATTGGTATATAGGTATACTGAATGACAATGAATAGATCAAGATGGAGGACTTATGTGAGTTAGGCTAAAAGTCAACCTGACTGATAGTGTCTAAAGAAGAAGAAGATAAAAAGCAAACTTAAAAATGATATTAAAAAAAAAACTCGTTTCATAAGGCATTTTGCCACACTTGTCGATTAGAAAACTCGTTCGCTTCGCGACTCGTTTTTAGACTCCACACGTGCGGTTAAACCATGCCCTATGAAACTTGCGTTTTAGTATCCTATTATCATAATTATTTAAAAAAATTATTATTACATGAAAGATTATAAAATGTCTGATTTAGGAATTTAAAATTTCAGGGGTTTCTGTATAATACTTATTTTTAATATATGCATTTTTGACGTTTCTCTCAAATAAAATTCTAAAAAGCTTTTCTAAAAATCTCAAGAGAGTAGTTGCAATGTATCAGTGATGACATGTTTCCAAAACAGATTAATGTGAAGCCCGACGCATGTGTTTTTAGTTATTGTTTATTTCCTTATTTGTTTTTATTTTCACATTTTATTTAAAATATATAATAAATACTATTGTATAAATTAGTTAGTTCGTGTATATGTATGTAAATATGTAGGGTAGACCGGGGACAAAAGTAACAGTGCAATAATAACACTGGGAATATTTCAGAAACTATGGCGCGCAAATTTTCGTAATAGTGACAGTGTGTGTGTCTAATAAGTTGTCACTTGTTGTGTTTATCTTGTTCGCATACATAGTTACGATGTTGGGTGGTGATATTAGTTTTTAATCTCTTCAAGTAGGTTTTTCCGTAAGCAGAAAATCTGTACATAATAAGAAAAAATATTTTTTATTATGTACATTAAATCTTAGATTAATATACTTAGCAAACCTGTAGCTGCAAACGTTAATACGTTTGTACCTGCTATTTGACCGCTAATCAAGGGCACGGACATGAGTTCAATTCTTGCTTAGTATGTCAAATAATTTGTGTAAAAATATTTACACAAATTACAGGTTCTGCTTAGCCGTTCGCAACCGACTTTAAACTGTAGGTTCCTATCTGAGTACACTAAAAAAAAAAAAAAAAATGGACATAATACTGACTATATTACTCCTGAATATACATAGATTGAAAACGTGGTCATGAAACTTGGAAACAGGACGCCTTGACTTACTTCGGGCTGTCGCACGTATGATGATGATGAGTTCTTTGATATTATTTTCATATAGTAGCTAAAGATAGATAAAGTCTCTCTAATTACGTCAAATTATGTAATATCAAAATGACAATATAGCTCCCACAAGGTCTCAAAGCAAAAATTTTACTACTGTCCCGGTCTACCTTACGTATGTTACCTGATATAGAATCGGTAGTGGAAAATCGCCACATTTATTGGAATTACTCCTTCCCAAACGCAAGGCTACTAACAGTCACTAAACTGGACATAACCCTCCTGGATATCGAAACCAAACAGAAGTTGGTCGAATTTTCAAGTCCTGTTCTGAAAAATATTTTTCTCAAGAACGAGGAAAAGGGAGGAAAAGGGGGAAAATTAATAATATGGGTATAGACATTAGAGGAAACCCACTGTATACTCTATTGTTTGCAGATGACCAGGTCCTGATAGCTGAAGGCGAAGATGATTCCAGCTATATGTGAGGAAACTAAGAGATGAATATAAAAAATGGGGTTTAGAAATGAATTCACAGAAGACTAAATATCCCGTTGTTGGTAAGCAGGGAAGAGATCTCAAAATAGATGATTAAATCATCAAAAACTGACACTCATTTAAATGCCTAAGTGTTACCCTATCAAATAGAGGGAAGAGTGATGATGATATCAATAATAAAATAGGACAAGGAAATTGTGTAATAAGGCAACTAAACACGGTATTGTGGAACGACAATGTAACCAAAAGAACAAAAACATAGAATCGATAGAGAACAAACGACTCTTATGATATGGGCACCTCCAGCGTATGCCAGATGACCGAAGGTTCAAGAAAATTTGGGAGTGGATTCCTGCGCGCAGACGAAGACCAGGGCGATCAGCAAGGATCTGGGCTCAGAATATTCGGAAGGCGATGAAGGCAAGGGGTTTCCAATATAACGACTGGCTGGATAGGATCTCCTGTCGAAAAGGAAGCGAGAAACAGCGCCAGCCGTAAACCACTCGCTATGTATATGTTAGGATCAGGACTGGTTCTTGAGGTCCTTTGTAATGTGTTGCGATAGCAACTATAACATGATGACATATATGTGACAGATTGTAAATAGACGGTGTAATAAATGCTCATTTGTGCTTGGATCTGTGTGTTATTACAAACTTATTACAAACGCTAGAAAGCGTTTATCATATATATAAATTGGAGGAAAAGAGGTCCAAGTATATGGATCTCTTGTCCTAGCTTAGAAAGCTGTATCCAGTTGATGTTTTGGGTGGTATGAAAGCCTGCTACCGAAGGGAAATTGAGTGTATTCCGCAGGATATGCAGGATGCAGAAAGCAGTGCTCGAGTCAATAATAATTTCCCCGTAAATTCCGCGTCTGTATATCGCCAAGGTTTGGGATCCGTTTGTATTTAGCTCCACTAGTATCTATTATGACGTGGCTCAAAAGTTTGCTGAAGTTTGCGAGTACTGGACACTTTTCAAGATCTTACAAAGCCCTAATAATAATAATAAATACACCAGCGTGTTCATGGCAGGGTTTATGGTAAAATTAATCTGTTTTTATGACTCTCTATTTTAATTTCATGTGAGGAATTATATGGGAATCCTTAATAATTATATTAACAGACATAAAATAATTTCCCAAAAAAGGTCCTTTCATTGAGTGGACGAAATATCTTTATCTGTTATCTTTACTACTCTGAGTGAAATTCTTTGTCAGAACTCATTTCGTTAATACTGCATATCTGACAACAAGGATTTGATTTTCGGGTCATAAAAACTATTTTTATACTTTTCTATAAAACATTCTATTTAGTTGCTAATGAAATGCTATAAAATAGTATTTAAATAGATATGGTAGTGCTCCATTTATGGGTATTTTACTATTAGATTACGCTCTAAAATCTATGCAATTGACTATAAAGAGGGCTGTGAAGAATGTTAAACTGATCTTTGATAATCATTTGGTAATGCTTACTGAGACGCAGTTGAAACTAGTAAAGATTTCGGAAGATACTATAACCGAAGAATTTTAATTATTGTTGACAGGTTTGATAGATTATTACTCATGAAAATGTTTTAGAAATTATTTTAGGAGATATGTACACGACAAAACTCATAAGTAAAAAGTTCACTATTTTTAACCAAATCACCGTGTGATTCTTCATTATTCAGATATTGTCATTTTTATGAAATATTACTTTTTCATTGTTAAAATTAACACCACTTTAACACTATTTATTTTCTAACACTATAATTTAACCAGTATGTAAGTGTTAATTTTACACTAAATTTAACCAAAAAAGAAGTGTAAATAATTAACACGAAAAACAAGGTACTTCATGGCACACTAAGGGCTGGTTTCTGAAAGCTTAGCCGAGTTTAATCATTTGGTTAAACTCGGTTACAATATAACAATCCCATAAGTAACCATAGCAACTATTTTCTAACTATTTGGTTATAGTTAACTAAGCTTTCAGAAACCGGCCCTAAAATTTCATTTTTAGTGTACCATAACACCCTTTAACACTACTTTTCTTAGAGTGTAGAGATGCAACGCCGATAGAGACATTTTGAGTAGAGTGCAACTTTGTTCGCAGATGGTATGGGAGTCGTTCCCGGAAGTTGAGCGTAACGAAATAACGTACAATAGTCGGAGGTACATAGCAACAGTATGACGTGATAAACCATAGATGTACGGGTGATACTTACTACCACTTATCACGACCTTGGGTTTATGACGGCGCCGGCACGTGTAAGCATGCGCGGCTCGAAAATTGTAACGAAAATGTAACGAAAATTACAAAAATTACGACTTAATTTAGAAATGTCGAACCATTTGTTAAGAAAATATGTACAACAATATAAGTTTCGGGCGTTGGAAGAAAGAAGGCAAAATGCTGGACAAAATTAATTGCAATTGAGTGGTACAGAACGATTACGGCGCTGGAGAGATCGTTGTAAAACCGAGGAGCCGGCGGTACCTGTGTAAAAACGAATTAAATTTATCATTAAGTTTATTATTGCATTTAGCATAATAAAAAAAGAAATAATAATAGTAAAATATATTTAATTTTCAAATCGTCCCTACTTGAAAGTACTTTTAATTATTTTTATTTTTATTATGCTCAAAGCTACAGATAGCGAAAGTATTTAAATCAAAATGAAAGCCACTTGAACACTTGTAAATAAAATACTTTTCTTTCAAGGCGTTATTATGAATACAATATTTCATAAGCTGTAAAACATATTAAAAAACTTTTAAGTTGTTTCTTTTAAAACACTATCCATTCTTAAAAACACTATCCAAACCCACCCAATACGTCATTCGTTCGCATTTAACAAATCATCAATATCAACTACCTAGTTCTATATATCCTGTAATTCCGGTTTGTTCCGGAAAATTTCAATATTACCATTAAAATTTTTGGATAAAGTTTGGTGAACAATTTTTTTTCGAGTGTTTGCGTCTCTGAGCCGTAAGTTAAAACGGGTAAAACTGGTATATTGAATATAATCTCTAGGGTTGCACCGATAAACAAATTAGCCGATTACCGATTAAGCGGTTACTGATTACCGATTACTGATTAATAATCAGCTACCGATTATTAATCATATCTAGTCTAACTTAACCTACATAACATATATTAAAAAAAACTTTTTCATTTACACGATTTATAAAATTTACTCTTTTATACTACTATATTACTAATAAAAGAACTCTTTTATAAAATAAAAATAACACAGAACAATACTTATAATACCAATACACTGGCTCACAATCATCCATGCTGACCAGAATTCGAACCTGGGAACTTTGGCCCGTGAAGCAGGATCAATACCTCTTAACTACCAAGGTCCACGTCTCGCTAATCTGTGACGAAAAATAAAATAAAGAGGCGCAACAAATATTTACATATTAAGTTAACAAAAGAAATAGTTCAGTGGGGTTTAAAAATTTCAATAAACTTGAACAAATCTAAAACTAAACTGAAATTTTTTAAACATTGAATGATTTTTTATCGTGATAGACACTTGCGTTTTATATGATTTTTTAAAAGATTTCCTTTATGGGCAGCCCACGATTTTATTTTTTGACATTTCACCAAGTGTGATAAACCAAAAAATATTTTTAGTGCTTTATATGAATTTATATTATTAAATAAATAAACAAATAAATAAATAAATCATTTATTAATTAGCAGGAAGCTATTCATGAAATATTAAAAATATGTATACAAATAAAAAACATTTATAAAAATAATACATATATTATGTAACAAATAACAAAAATTATATACTAAAAATAACAAAATAATCATTATATAAATAAATTTTTGATTATTTTAGTGCATTTAGTGACGACTGCAGTAGCGCAGAGGTAGGGACCCTGCTTCTTATGCTAAAGGTCCCGGGATCAAATCCTGGATATTTATATTTGTCCTTATCATCTCATCCTCATTTAGATAATAAAAAAAAAAACACATCATAAATTTATCACCGCTCCCAACTCAGATTAGGTCACCGTGGGAGTTGTAGACCTGAAACTTCACTCTTCGGAGTGAAAGGTCCGTGCCCAATATAAAGTTGCAGTATGGTAGTAAAAATTATGGCTCAGTGGGACTACTGTGGGACGTTTATGTGCAAAAAAAGTGCATTTGTAACTGGAATTATTTAATGTAAAAAGTTTTTTTTTTATAGATTTATATATATATTAGATATAGACAAGTTCGTATTTAACATATTCTATGCTCTGAACTGGCAAGATCGTATTGAACATATTCCGAGCGTAGGCTATTTCCACGCATACAGTAGTGTTGTGTGTGCTGCCTGTATATTAGGGATGGGAAAAAAACATCGATGTTTTTACCATCGATGGTCAGCTGCCGATAGTATCGATAAAACATCGATGTCTACTACCGATGTCGATGTTTAAACTTTGAAATTCAGAAACTGCCGCTAGAGGCGCTCGAATCTTAAAAATTAAATTTTTATTAAAATTAGTACACAAAATATAAGCGCCATCTATTGTGATATAACAATACTAATAGTGTTAGTTCTTATTCTTCTTAGCAGTTAGCAGAATACGAAAAAATATGAAGAAACTTCTAATTTTTGCAAACAATGCGAACCACCAACGAGTCCAACACACTTTTTCTTTTTGAGTCTTCTTGACACTTTCCCAGTTGTTATTCCTCCAATCCCTTGGATTTTTGTAAGTTGTCGTTAGCTATTTTTTTATATATTGAAGTTGGCTTTTCCTGAACAAAATGATCAAAACCTTCAATTAATCGGTAAAAGTAACTAGAATTGAAAATCTAGTTCCGCCTAAACCAAAGGAACAGACTTTATTTCAATTTAAAAAAGTATAAAAATAATTGTTATTATTAATAAGTGTTATTTTTATGTTAAATAATATAAAATTAACATTAAGATTACTATATTAGTATTTTAATAAAATCCAATATTTCATTTTAGAAATGTAAAAATAGTTAGGTCTGTTCCTTGGTTTAGGCGGAACTAGATTTTCAATTCTAGTTACTTTTACCAATTGATTGAAGCTTTTGATCATTTTGTTCAGGAAAATCAACTTCAATATATAAAAAAATATCTAATGACAAATTACAAAAATGAAAATTGCGATTAGTTCCGCCTAATTGTTTGGAATAGACTGTAGGTACAAATTTGGATTATTATATTGGGTATAATAATATGAATGTGAAATTAATTACTATTAAAAAGGAATATTTCTATTTAAAAATCTAATAAACGCTTTTTGTGTATTATGTGTTACTTATCTTTACATTATTAAATAAAACCTATATAATATAAATTAATAGATTTTTTTAATATTAATAAAACACCGATGTTTCCGATACATCGATGTTTTTCCTTCGATGTTTTTTCAACATCGATAGTAAGCGCCGATGTTAACATCGATGTTAAACATCGATGTTTTGCCTTCGATGTACAACCCTACTGTATGTAACACAATCGTATGGGACTTTTTTATTATCGTGGAATCCGAACCACTAATTATTTTACTAGGGCTTTTACCTCGGTGGTTGACCGATGCCTTCCAAAGGAGAAACGGTCGGAAAAATGAAAGGCACTTTTCCGGTACCGGGGAATGAATCCTGGCCCGGCGCTCAGTAGTCCACATAGTAACTAACTGAGCCACGACCGTTCTCTAGATTTATTACTTGTTGAATTCAATGTTGAATGCTATAATACGTATCTAACAATGATAATAAAAATAAGAATAGCCGATTATCAAAACCGATTAATCGGCGAAAAAGCCAATACAGGTCAAACGGCAAAATGGCCGATCTGACTGATAACCGATCATCTGCCAATTAATCGGTGCAACCCTAAAAACATTTCAATTTTTAATTGCGTAGAACCCCCGACACCCTTTTCAGTAATGCAGGGCCTTAAATAAATTCTTGGTTACGCCTATACATTGTTTATGTATTTCTAACTACGCCACTGTAAAGTTCCTGTAATATATTTTCGTTAAAGTTACAAATTAATTTACTATAGTTACTTTTTTGTGAAAAAAGAATGTTAATTGAATAAAAACTTAAATTAGCTTTACCATAACACTACTTAGAGAAGTTGAATACATTACCAAGCTTATAAAGTTCCAATTAATTTTTTTACAGAGTCATAAAAGTGAAAACTCCATCTTAAGTCGTCTCATAAAATTAATATCTAACATAGTATCTTCCAATCATAATTAATTCCAAAGTTTCTAGAGAGTTCCGATTGAATTTGCCCTAACGGCAACTTTGCGAATTAACAATTCATAATAGTATACACATAGCATGTTGTATATGTGCGAGATCATCACATACAAAATTCAATCAGACCATGTTTGGCATAACCGTGGTCATAGAAGCTTAACCAGGAAATAACCTCCGCGAGGAAATTAGTTTTACTTTTAGCTTCTCCGATAATGGGGAACTATTCATTAACCCTGCAAACGGCCGGGGGGAAACGGTTATTCACTCTAATGTGCATAGTTGGACACCGGACCGCTGTCCCGCTATCCCGCTATCCGCTAGCCCGTTTTCCCGCTATCCGCCGGCTCGCCGCCCCAAAACCGTGTCGGTCTGTTGACATAACCGAAAAGGCCACAAAGGAAGGGCCGTGGAATCATGGCTAATGTATACGGAGATGAATGGACGATAAGTGTTTTTGTATACATTGCTGATTGAAAAAGTTTGCCGCGGGTAATGTAGGATGAGTAATAATGTCATATTACGGAGATTTGTTATTGTGTTGAAATGGTAGTAGCCAGGAAATTGCTCTATATATCCATATAATCTGATAAAAATACATTTCATTTTTATATACTTTTATATTGACCCTGATAAGAACAGACTTGGAGAAACAAAAATTTGAAATTTATGACGGTAGGTGTTACAAAAAAAAATTATTCGAAATGTGTATTTAAATGTGTAAATAAATGGGGATTTCGTAGGTATCTATACCTTTTTCAATTGTATTTCAGAAACGATCATATGATTTTCAGAAAGCCTCAATTGTAATTCAGAAGTGTCAATTGTAATTCAGATTAGTAAAATGTAATTCAGAAAGCATCACTTGCAATTTAAATTAATAAATTATACAGTCACTTCTCAATTTATTCGCACTTATGACGAAAAAATTTCATAAACAAATTAAAAAAATGTATAAATTTTTTATAATTTTCGTCAAACATATATTTAGCGTTAGTAGTACAAATAAATAAATAATCGGACACAATGTCGTAATAACTCGAAAAGAAACAACAAACTGTCCAAACAAAATTGGACTTGTTTACAAAAACAAAAAGCACTATTACTACCTACACTCGCTGATAAATCTCAAGATTCAGCAATGAATATCAGAAGCACAGATGATGACGATAATCCAGAATAATCCTTATATTTATATACTATTATTTATGTATGTAATTATTTACTTATATATAGAGTTAACATACCATTTTTCGACAAAGTTCAATAATTTAACAATCACAAATCACAACACCCACTTAAAGAAAATCATTAATTGTAGCAAGTTAATTAACTCAATGTGAATTGGACGACTGATGTTGCAGGTGTTGTTAGACAATATTGAACTCTATTCTTTATGTGAAGGAATTAATTCTTGCTGAATATTCGTCGTGAACAATCCGAGCACAAAATAAAACATGGGGAATTACTGCATGGCAATTGGTTAGTACAGACGGTGTTTCCAGTCCCTAGAGCGAGCGAGAAGACTACACTCACTTAAAGAATGGGGAATCCCCGGTTCCGTCACAGATTAAATAATAAAAAGTTCCGTGCTCATTTTAATCGGTCCGAATGATAGGTGCGACAAAAATATGAAAAGAAATTATTCAAATTTTTAGTTCAGATTACAAGACAATATTTATTGTGAATTTTTGTCGCCCCAAAAAAGGCCGCCCAGCCCCCCCCCCCCACGCTACACCACTGTATGTAGTTAACAATTAAAAATCAGATATAAAAGCTATTAATTTTGATGTACATATGTCTATTATAATTATATTATTTATTTTTGTATAAAATTTGACTTATGACCATTTCGATTTATGACCGAAGTTGCAAAACCGAACCCCGTCGTTATTCAAGAAGTGACTGTAATTCAGAAAGTATCAATTGTAATTCGGAAAATATCAATTGTAATTCAGAAAGCGTCAATTGTAATTAAGAAAATAATAAGTTCTATTTTGCATTCATAAGAGAGTCCTTATGAAACAGAACTGCGTGTTATAATGAGCTTCATTATAACACGCAACATGACAACATTTTTTCAAAAAATTGGTAAAATTGGTATAAGGACCTATAAATTTTAAAAATATTATTGATTTCCACCTTGAAAGATATAAAACTGTCAAACCAGTGCGGCCACCAGCTACATTAACAAATCAAATTCTCTAGTCAAGGTTTGATTATTAGGCATGAAAAGGCAAAGTAGAAAAAATGGTATAAAAAACTCGTTATATAAGGCTTTTTGTAGCACTTACCAATTAGAAAACTAACCTCGAGTCGTACGGCAAAATAATGTCTTATAAAACTTGTGTTTTAATATAAAATTACTCGTTCTAAAAACATAATTCTCTTATAATAAGTTAATTATAATAATAATAATAATAATAATAATAATTTCATTGCAGTAAGAGGTATATCTATCGGATAGGAAACAATTTACTCAGCTTGACAACAATAAATCTAAAACGCTTCCGTTACAGTTTGGTGTTCCATAAGGTTCCATACTTGGTCCGTTACTCTTTTTAATATATGTTAATGACCTTCCCCTTTTTATGACTTCTATAACAGTTCTCTACGCAGACGACACTACAGTATTAACTAGAAATTCCAATCTAAGTGCTCTCCTTTCCGAGAATAGATCCTTGACAGCTGAATCAAATTCTTTGTTTAACACCAATAAATTATGCTTAAACACGGGCAAATCCCAGACCCTGCTGTTTACTACTAGGAAACATAATTTTGAAAACCCTCATTACGTCAAGTTTCTTGAAATCCACGTAGATCCTCATTTACGTTGGGACCAACACAATTTCAATTCCAACGGGAATTTCTTAGTCGAAAGCTTAGGTTCACTAACTACCTGATAAGGAGGTTGAAATACGAAGTATGTAAAGAGGTCGTATTGAAAACCTATTTTTCAATATTTCAATCCCACCTAAACTATGGGATACTTATATGGGGGCATTCTCCGTCCGCTGACAGAATTTTTAGCCTTCAGCATAAAGCTGTCAGAATTATCGCCGGCGTTGCCTACAGAGCCGAATGTCGAGATTAAGTCTCAAAATAATGACCTTTCCAGCATTATTCATTTATAATTGTCTTTTGCTTATTCATAAGAATTTGAGCAAATTCACTGCTCTTGGAGACTCGCATGAATACAATACTCGCTCAAAAAACGATATATGTTCTCAATACCTTCCCATGAACAAATCCAGAAATAGCTCAAATTATTATTGTATAAAATTTTCAATGTGTTGCCCGAGGAGATTAAACAACTATCAAGGAAATTTTGTTGAAAAATCCCATTTATGATTTTAATAATTTTGATAATATTGAATTTTGTATATGAAATATTATGTACCTAATAATGACTTGGTGACCAGTTTGTGACACAAACGACCAGACAATCTCGAGCCGTCCTGTTCTGCACTGCCATGTCTACTCTGAATGTGTTTGGGATGGTTTTTTCATTTTCATTTCCGTATATATTTTTTTATAAGAATATACTTCTGCAAAATATTGACAACGTACTCTAGACTGAGGATGACTGGATTTACCAGT
Organism: Liopterus haemorrhoidalis; assembly: GCA_963971575.1. NCBI lineage: Eukaryota > Metazoa > Arthropoda > Insecta > Coleoptera > Dytiscidae > Liopterus > Liopterus haemorrhoidalis. The sequence goes on from OZ020615.1 coordinate 34,503,604, forward strand.
CGAAACGTCTCTTAATATTTTATAAATAAACTTTTGACGAGTATTCAAGAATTTTTATTTCCTCCTACATTTTTCGTCAAGAACAACAATTCAACTATATATATATATATATATAGTCAAGTCGAAATATCGGGTACATGTAAATATTGAGTTTACTTTTTCCTCCACCGCTATTCCCAATAACTTCATTAAATATATATATATATATATATATATATATGAAATAAAAATAAGGAGAAATAAAAATTCTTAAGTTCTATTTTGCATTCATAAGAGAGTCCTTATGAAACAGAACTGCGTGTTATAATGAGCTTCATTAAAATACGCAAAATGACAACATTTTTTCAAAAAATTGGTATAATTGGTACATTCAACTATATATATATATATATATATATATATATATGATTTAAGTAATATTGTATTTTTTTTTATTATTTCGTATGGCATAATGCCTTGCTGTCAGAAATTTGATGTAGCAACTAGCGCTCTCTGACATAACTTAATGACTACTTTTTACGGTAGTCGAGACTGCTGGCTTTACGTGCCCTCTGAAGCACGCCCTATATTCCCGAATATTAATTTAGAGATATAGGTAATCATTTAAGGGAAGGCTGAGTGGGCCTAGGGTTGTAACAGCCAAGAATCTTTTTGAAAAATCTTTTGCCCGTACTGGGGATCGAACCCTTACAAAGCGAGTAGTATGACCACTAAGCTATTGCAACCGCTAATATTGCAATAAATTAATCTAACAAAACAAAACGGGATCCTTTAAACTGCAAAACAAATTAAAAACAGACGCTATTAATTAGCTATAATTGAATTAACAGTTTTATAACAAATAATTATCAACATTATGCTGTTTATCTATACATTAATTAACATTATTTACCATAGAAATTTATCAACGTATATAAAATTAACATATTAACACAGTCATTAATTTAAAAAAAGAAACGAATGGAAGCAAATGTGCATTGGGGTAAATGGTGTATGATCTGACTTCTTTCTTTAGCCATACGCCTTACTTCATCCAATTCAAATTGAATCAACTTTTCGCCCATTATTAAAAACTGGACAAATAATTATTCCGAATTATTTATTTATAAACTTTTTAAGATGCAGGTACGTTTATATTGTTAAAACTAAAAATTTAAAATATATTTATTAAAATAAATTTTCCATTTACTTATATAATAGAAAAATACGCACACGGAAAAAAGCGCACATAAAAAAAGGCTTACACAGAAAAAAACGCACATGGAAAAATACACACACGGAAAAAAGCGCACACGGAAAAAGGCACATACGGAAAAAAGCGTACTTACATTATATCTAAAATCAGTTTTAAATAAATCGTAAGAACCTATTGCACAGTTAAATTTAATTGTTCGCCCGCTTTAATATATTGCGTTCACTTTTGTAAGGTCAAACCAGATCAGGTTATTTTGGTTACTTTTATAGTGTAGCACTAACTTTTAAATATAAATTTGTCATTTCAAAATATTCCTTACGCCGTAAAACCTACTTAAGATTGGTTGGTTATGATCATTATAATTAAGATACAATTTATCTTTATGAAATATGTCAAATGAAATGACATTTTAAAAAAGTGAAATTTTTTACCATATTTTAATATCAATAGAACATACAATTTCGAAGGTGCAAAGTATTGAATGTATCAATTTGTAATTCTTACCAAAATATTTTAAATATTTCGAACCAATTTTAAATTCACACAAATAAGTTGTCACCTAGTGGCGCTGATATGAATGACCAAACTCGGCCTGTAATTCTTGGTAAAATTTATAATTTTTACCAAGGCGAGTTTTACTCAATGCATTACACTTACATTTTTGAAAATTTATAATGGTAGATAATTTAAAACGTTTAATTTATTTTTACATTAATTAACCATTTTTACCAAAATATATTAAATATCTCAAACCAGTTTATATAATCGTGTAAATAAAAAATAAGGTTAGTATTATATAGGGATAAACCTGCAAAATATTATTCGCGTCGGTTAAAGCATATAAGAGCGTCTTGAGTTTCTCATTTATGCCCTAAAACCCCAGACATTTCTTTATGTTATTTTATCCTCCGATTCTTAAAGAATAAATCTGCAAACTATTGTTCATATCTGTCAAAGGATATAGGAGTGTCTAGAGTTTCTTGTTTATGCCTATGAAACCGTAGACATTTCTATGTGTTATTTTATCCGTAGTTTCTTTGAGAATAATTCTGCAAAATATTGTTCATATCGGTCAAAGCATACAAGAGTATCTAACGTTTCTTATTTATGCCTACGAAACCCTAGATATTTTTATATGTTATTTTATCCACAGTTTTTTAAAGAAAAATCTGCAAAATATTTTTCATATCGGTTTAAGCATATAGGAGTGCCTAGAGTTTCTTGTTTATGCCTACGAAAGCCTAGACATTTCTATATGTTATTTTATTCGCAGTTTCTTAAAGAACAAATATGCAAAATATTGTTCATATCAGTCAAACCATATAAAAGTATCTAGAGTTTCTTGTTTATGCCTACGAAACCCTTGACATTTATATACGTAATTATATTTGTAGATTCATAGAAAATAAATCTGCAAAATATTGTTCATATCGGTTACAGCATATAGGAGGATATAGAGTAATTATGTTGTATTCTAGAAATTTCTTTATGCAAAATATTGTTCATATCGGTCAAAGGCTATTACGAATCACTTGAGCAGTCAAACACGCGTCTAGCTTGTCCAATTGTTGAGTTTTGACTGCCGAAAGGGCGCAAGATAGTGTTATTTTTGCCTCGTAGGCTTACAGGTGCCGGTGATATTGTCACGGGGTGAATTCAAGAACGGAATCTTTTCTACAAAATTTATTATATAATATGAATTACATCAGAATACAATTGTTGGTCAAAATGGCTGCTGGTGTTGTTCGTTAGAAGCTGATGTAAGTATCGTTCTTGCCCCGGCTTCTCCAGGATCGGTCGAACCACCCCAGGTATCCGTACGAGGCAAACACATGGGCACAGCTCAACAGCTGAGCTGGTCCTTGGGCAGCGTGCTCACAAGAATGAATACTGCTTGACAACCAAGAATGACTAACCACGACTCAGGCGACACTATGACGTCAGGTCTTACCTCAATTGTTTTGGAAACATTATTCATTTATGTAATTGTTGGCAGCAATTAAAGACCATAGTCATCACAATTGAATAATATTTATCAACACATTCGAATGTAGTTCAAAACTTATGTTGACAAAACTCTGCACATTCTTTAATTCCCAAAACCGTAAGTCAGCAACCTTCACCTACACCGCCTAAAGTCCGCTTAAGGAATTGAGACATTAGAACACAATTTTACCATAATTGGGACAATATTTCAAACTTAAGAAGTTGGAAGAATTCGCAATATAACAAATACATCTATGGTCTATGACAGCGTTCCGCAACCTTTGGTGTCTATCGACCCAAAAATAATAACAAAATTATAAGGCGACCCATGTGCGTTGGAAAAAAATTATGCAACTGCAGGACAATAATTTTATTTTATAAATATCTAATAATTTTATATCAGTACATACTAATAGCACTTCTGCTCCTGATTATCGTTCACCAAATTGTCTATTCTTGCTTCAATTGATTTAGTTAATGCAATCCTCAACTTTGTGTCAATGCTTTGAAGTCGATTTCTATATATTTTTTTTTCATATGTATAAGTGGTCGCAAGTCACGACCCATTTTTAAATTTCCACGACCCAAAATTGGGTCGCGACCCAATGGTTGAGGAACGCTGGCCTATGATACCTAAATTCGTTCCGCTCGATTTCCGGGAACGACCCTACCAATTGCGGTCTAAGACGCATTCGACATGTAAATCAAAAACATTCACATGTAACAACACGGTTATTTGCAAGAATATCATTGCACACCTAACGTAGTTTGAGCCATGAAACGCGTAGAGACGAGAAAAGAGACATTTAATGTGTAACAGAGATGAGGTTCGTTGTAGTAATGTAGTTTATCCACACTATTTAACTACCACAGGACATATATGTTGCAACTGTCATGGTGTATCACGCGAGTTATACCTTTTGTGATCGACCGGTAAATCGCGATCGGAGTTTTTGCGCAGCCCTGGTATAGTGAAACATATTCCAGTTCGCAGTAACATATCTATTCCTAGCAAAATTTTCACTCCCATTACATTTAAAATATATCCCCTATTGGATTATTTTTGACTTGGAAGCAATTTAAGTTGAAACGCACACAATTTGACCATAAAATGTAAAACTGAATAAATTCGAAATATTTCATCGCATGTAACATGAGTAGTATGAATTATAACCATATAACATGATAGGTATACCTAGTAATAAATATACATTCGCTTACTGACTTTTTGTTCAATTTAAATCCATCAAATATTGAAATAATATTCAAGCAAAGTACAAAAAAATATATCGCGTTTTTAAAAAAACTAATGTGTTGGGACATGTGAATGGTTTCACATGATGTGCTTCTGTGTTTATTATCGCGTCAGTCAGACTGATATCGTAAAAACATTGTTGTGTTTTGGAGGTAAAAAAGCAATTTTTTCCATCAAAATATACATAGTTTATTTACTTGTCTAGTAGACTATACAAATCGTACATTTACTTAAAAAACATTTGAGTGCTTTTCAATTTATTCATCTACTTGCATGACAGGTAGATTTTGAACGTCCATTTTTAAATAAGAGGTATTCAAAACATGACAGCAACCTTCCAGTACAGTTATTTATTTAGAACAGGCATGGCCAAACGTTAATCTATGCTAGCTATAATTCTGTCTGAGCACACGAACTGAGACCTGCTTGCATTTCCAATTGTTTCTCTTTATGATCTCTGGGTCTTGTCCATTCACTACTTACTGGAAGCATTTATTGTATGCTAGTTTTGGGTAAGCTATGTTCACATATCTTATGAGCACGTAGGAATATTGTGCAGGCGTTTATAAGTGCATGTTAAACGGCGCCGACCAGCGAGAATAAGTATCTCTTTACTTTCAAAGATACCCAGGAAAATAGACAGCTTATCTATACTTGTCGGCCGATGTGCCATGCGCTGATAAGTAAACAGTAATTGAAAAATTACCAGCTCACAAGAAGCTGGCAGTCACTTTTTTCGATATTTTGTTGATTTTTATTATATAAACCGAATCATTAATACTACATAGATATTAATAAAATTTCTTTGATGTAGCGAATTTCAACCATTACAATTACTTAACCTGTAAAATATCCTTTTCACATTATAGCGCGATTGCAATTATGCCAATTTTTTCTAAAATTTTTTAAATTGCACTAAAGAGTAGAATAAACTCATTTTTGGACCAACATAACTTGCTTTCTGATAATCAGTTTGGTTTTCGATCTAGCTTTTCTACTACTTGTGCAGCGACTAAACTGTTTGTAGATGTAATAAATAAATTGGAAGCAGGACTTCATGTCGCTGCAACTTTTTGTGACCTCACCGAGGCCTTTGATTGTGTAACTCACAGGACAGTTTGTAATAAACTTAAGCATTACGACATACATGGTAAAACTTTAGAATTAGTAGAAAGTTACTTATCAGATAGAAAGCAATACGTTTTCTATAAGAATTCTAAATCTGACGTCCTTAATTTAGATATAGGTGTGGGTCAAGGAACAATTATTAGTCCATTGTTGTTCCTGCTCCACATAAATGATTTGCCTAGTAATATTAATGCAACGTCTATCTTATATGCCGATGATACCACGTTTATAAACAGCCGGGTTGATCAGAGAGACATTGCAGAAGCAGTGAAGAAAAAAAACATCAATGAGGCTACTACATAGAACCGTGTTTAACAATAATAATTTATACACCTGCCAAAATGTTAGATTTTTTTGGTTTTGAGTTAGATTGTCAATTAAATTGGAAAACACACATTAACGCTATATCGAAAAAAAAAAAAAAAACATATAACTGTATGTTGTTTAAAGTCGTTAAATATGTATTAGTAAGTACTTTAAAAACAATTTATTTTTCTTATATTCAATCTACTTTACACTATGGTATTATTCTGTGGGGAAACTCGACTGAATGGTTAAGAGTCTTTAGATTACAGAAAAGATCAATCAGAATCCTTGGTAAGGCCGGAAGAAGGGAATCATGCAGAGAAATATTCCCAAAATTTGGAATTTTAACATTGCCATGTCTGTACATATTAAGTTTATTAATATTTATAAAAGGAAACATTAATTTGTTGAATACAGGTGAGACTTTTCATAACTACAACACTAGAGGAAAGGCAGACATTTGTTTACCTCAGATTAAATACAATCTCCCACGTAACTTTCCAAGTTATATTGGTGCCACATTGTTCAACAAATTACCTCAGAATACTAAGAATCTAAGCATGTTAAAATTTAAACAATATTTGAAAAACTTGCTTATAACGAAGGCTTATTTCAGAATTCCTAAATGATGAATTAAGTATAATCAGCTAAATCGTTGTACATCTATGATACACTTTATTTTTGATAATATGTAATGTTACAATGTTTTTATATGCCCTTATGTATATGTCCTTTCGTGTCTGATATGTACATCCATAACCTATACTTTTGACTTAGTTATTGTATATTTTCATTTTAGGGTGCGATTGCTCTTTATTGTTTTTCTTTTGTACTTCATTGTACTTTTTTGGTATCTCTTATGTATTTGTTATTTATTATTGTTAAGGTTTATATGATAGGTGGCTCTGAGCCCACCCTACTATCATATATTCCTGTAGCCATGGAACCGAATAAAAACAGAGCGTTTTGTATGTCAAAATAAAAACACGTAAAACTTGAAATCAGTGTTTACAAATCATTATTAAAAATTTTAATTTAGAAAATTATGAAAGCACGACAAAATACGCGTATATAAATACCCGAATGGCCCCAGTTCTTCAACGTCATCTCAATTTTCTAAGACAACTTAAGAAGCATCAATTTTCAAAATTCACCACGAATGGCGACCCCGAAATATTCATAGAATCGAAAAAGTGCATAAAACAAAAAATATTTGTTTTCTAATTATAAACAATTTTTATCATATTAATTTTTCTTTTGTCAATAATAAGGCAGATATTTCAAAAGTTTTGTTTTAGGGTGTTCTCCAGTATTTCCCCAAATATTCATCCAAGTGAAAAAATAGATTGAACAAGAAACATTTGTTTTCTTATTTTAAACAATTATTGTTTTATGCATTTTTCTGTTAAGTCAATAAAACGGAAGATATTTTAAGTTTTTTAGTACCAGTTTTAACCCCAAAACATCCCTTTAGAATAAAAATGTTCAGATGTCTATGATAGCCTATGTTCAAATCCTAGTTTTACTATCATCGTACATTATCATTGTACCAAATATCATGGAAATATGTGCAGCTGTTTTTGCGTGAATATCAAACAGACAGACGGACTATTTTTTCTGCAGATAGCGTCTTATATTCATCTGAAACGCGTAGAAACCAAATGCGAGGCCCTTAATATTTTAATAGTATAGAAAATAATATATAATCTAATGATGATCTATAAATAATTGATTGCACAAAATTACCATTTCTGTCACTTCAGAGTAGCACCGCGTGCGGAAGGCCTTAGTGCAGTGATGGCGAACCTTTTGAGCTCGCTGTGTCAAAATTGGGTAAAAGCCTAGCTTAACTTGGGTACCGTGTCACGTCTATGTAGAAATATCTATAATTTTGTGATATGCGCAGTCGTAGTAAAATAGTTACATTTTTTTATGTATTTATTTGTTAAAAACACAAAAACTAATAATTCTTTACATTAGTGACTTCTTTGTTGCTGATTTGCATTTCCTAAATTCAATTGGAGGTTGGTATTTCGTGTACTTCAAGCCCAAGCAAGCGCTACTAACTTCATCTATTAGTCGGTTTCTTTTATTGGTTTTAATATTATTTAACGCCGAGAATAAGATCTCACAAAAGTACGTAGATGAAAAAATTGTGAATAAAGTCATCGCTAGATTTTTCAGTGCTAAAGTGTCCGGTAATCGGTTCCAAGCACTCCAAATTTCCTGTTTGTAGTGGCACTCCTTTTCATTCTCCAAACGATTTCTCTCCAGAGTCTCAAGTTTGGACCTCAAGTTGACAAACACTTGAGTCCAGATGCGTTTATTGTTCTTGGCCGAAGACCGTCCGTAAACGATGCGTGTCACCCAAAATGTCTTGGCGTGTCACCCGTGACACGCGTGTCATAGGTTCGCCATCACTGCCTTAGTGTAATAAGTTTTCAGCGTTATGTTGAAACAAATATAAAATCATTGCATACAATCTTGTAGAAAGCAAAGTATATTACTCGATTATAAACCGGAACTTTGAAACTATTAAGAACAATAAACAACTCATCAAAATTCAACTTATTTATGCTGCTTTACCAGTTTCCCCCAATTTTGTTTAAATTCTTTGGTGTCGGTTAAACACTTCCGAAAGCCAGTAAACTATGTAACAGCAGACGTTCCGAGTTGTAAACGCGTGTACGATTTTATCGCAAGGCATTTAACAACACCGCAACAATAACAGTAAATCCAAAACTTTTCAACTGGATACCACATTACTTTCATTGCGTCTGCCTCTGCCCGAGGTCTTACGCTTTCCACGGCTTTCCACGGCGCTCTGCCACATTACACCCACCAAGACATATGGCAGCTTTTTGGGACTAGCCACGAATTTACTATCGAGTTTTTATTATTCTAGAATAAAAAGGCTATTATACTGCATTATTAGAATTTGTCTAAACACATCTCAGTTTAATCGTTAGTCTGAGGCAGTGGCGAACGTTTTAATATAGGTTCACCACACTGTACAACAATTTTTAATTTGACGCAGTAAAACAAGCATATTTATTATATGAATTATGATTAAATAATATTAGATTAAGATTAAATAAGTTAAAATTGTTGGTATACACATTCAATTTTTCTATTTTTATTTATATTACCTAAAATACGTAAAACTTTATCTTCACTTTTATCCATATTTAGATTTTTGATTAAGAAAGAAGCATTTTTTTTTGAACAATCTGTTTTATTGCTTTTCAAATTCGCCTTTATGTTTTATATACTTTTACATGCGTTCAAACCAATTCTCGAAACATTTTTTCCACTCTGAAGTTGACATCTCAAAAACATGGTTTTCGAAGGCTTCAACAGCTTCTTAAGGTGATGAAAATCGCTGTCCACGTATTTTTTGTTGACATTGGGAAAAAAAGTTGGGGCTAAATCAGGTGAATACGGGCAATAAGACATTAATTTGATGTTTTTCTCCCTCAAATAATCAATTGTTTGACGTGCTGTGTGGGACCTTGCATTGTCATGATGAAGAATGATGCGACGTTTTTTTTTTATGTTTTTCTTGATTTTGTCGATGACTTCTAGCAAACAAACTGTTATATACCATTCACCATTAACAGTTCTCCGATCCTCTAAAGGAATGGTCCATTACAACCGAAGAAACAAGCGATCTTTTCGAAGAAACAAGTGCTTCGTGAACGAACAACTTTTGTGGGCTTCGGCTCATCTTGGAAGACCCAAACAGTGGATTGTTGCTTAGTTTACGGTTCATATGAATAAATCCAAGTTTCGTCACCTGTAACGATGTTGTATATGGATTTTGCAGTGCCTAGGTTGATTTTTTTTAGCATTCACTTAGAAAAATCAACATGAGCCTTTTTTTGAGCTTGGGTCTAATTATGCGGAATCCATAGGGAACAGATCTTTTCATAGTTAAATGTTCATGCAAAATCGAATGTATTGCAGTCTGCGATATGCCAAAGGATGCCTCTATCTCACGGTAAGTCACGATCTTCTTCAATTATTTTTCACACAGTATTGTTTTTTTTTTTAATAACAATCGATTTTGGTCGACCTTCACGAGATTCATCACTGACGGACACACGACCACGACGATATTCGAAGTGCAAACCAATTGTAAACAGTCTTTTCTGATGGTGCTTCATTACCAAAAGTTGAACGAAGCGAATCTATGCATTGTTGCTTCACGAATAATATCAATTTTTTCACAAACTTGTTTTTTTTAACGCTCACTGTCAACAAAATATTGGGTCAATTTATAAGCTGCCATTGATTTCACAATAACAAATATCAAATTTTACGAATATAGTAATGACACATTTCAATATTGTCATCTAGTGGTCGTTTTTAAAAACATAAAAGGTAACCCTCGTCCTCCTAACCACCTACTCACATACCCACGGACTCAGGTATAGAGGTACCCACGAGTAGAGCTACCCTTTCGAGACTATCTCCGAAAAATATTGTATCATCAACCAGAGCCGCAGTAAGGAAAACTTGCGCTAGGGGCAAAACTGCGTTTTGGCGCCCTTGACAAATAAATGTAAGTGATAAGCAAAAACAAGATTCTCACCGCCCAAAATCTAGATGATGAGCAAAAAAAAAGTCCTCACCTCCCAAATTCCAAGTGACTACAAAAAAAAGGTCCTCACCTCCCAAAATCCAAGTGAAAAGCAAAAAAAAAGGTCCTCACTTTCGCAATGTGGCGCCCTTAGTCAAACTCATCGGCGCCCTTTTCCTTAGTGCACTAGGGGCCTATTTTATTTAAAGAGGTATTTTTGTAAATATTTCCTCGAATGTATGCTAGCATATCTGAATCTCGACAATTTTTAAATTACCAAAACTCGAGATTTACTTTTAAAGGAGTCTCGAGAATTCCCGAATTTTTGGGATCGACCAGTAGTTTAGTTCTAGCGTTTTTTAGTCCAAGAGTTAGTGCCTGACGTAGTGGCCACTCTGTCTGTATAGTGAATTACTTACAACTCAAAAAGTAACCAGTCTCGAATCACGACATAGAAAATGCAACAGATTCGGATACCTGTAGTTTACTAATGGAAACAATATATTTTGGAGCATAGTTTTAGACCTGATAAACAAGAATAAACTGATCTTAACCACTTGTGTACCCTCACTGTATATACATGTCGTGAATTGGCGCAATATGAACATGTTGCATATTGCAAAATACAAATTTGCCTGTTACAGAAAATCTATGGGTAACAGAAAAATTCACTTTTCAGATTTTTTTTACAGCGTATCAAATTACATAAGAAATACCCAAAAATTGCAATGTCATAAATAGTGTGTTTATCAGTGTAATTAACGCGAAAAATAAATACAGTCTGGCTAAGGAAAGAAAAGCCCTGATTGGGCGTGTAACATATTGTCTTCGTTTTGCAATTGAACTCAACTTCATAAATACAATCTACGCCGAATTCAGGTTATGTTCAAAAATTTGTACTATAAACAGAAATAATGAAATAACTATTATCAATACATTTATAATAAATATAAATACAAAGCTAAACTTGTATATGTTACACTATTCATAAAACATAAATACTGAAACGGAAATAAAACATAAATCAACTTTTATTTAGCAATATATTGGCTACGATCAGGGGCGTCGAGAGCAAATGGGAAAAATCCGGGCCCAGGGAATAGTTCTTACTAGGTTCACAAAACAAATAAAAGAAAAATAGATCAGGGGTCCAATTCTTGAAATCATTCGTGTACGCAACTCCTCTATGTTTCGTATGCGGTTCTCCTATCGGTTTCTTGAACGGTCGAACACGCATTTTTCATGCGCATTTACATCGAGTGACTGGTAAGTAGTAGATATTTTGTTTCGTATTAGTGCGTATTAGTTTAACGTTTCTTTAAAGAAAGGTTAGTTTTTATAGCAAAAATGACAAAAATAACGGAATATAAACAAAGTTAATAAAACGTATATCTAATTATTCCTATAAACATATAAACAAATAATTTGTTATAGAATAATGGCAGATTTAACACATTTAAATAATTTAGATTTACTTAAGGCAACAGAGTTAACCAAAAATCATATTTTTATCGAGAGAATAGCATTTGAAAAAAATAAATAAAAAAGATATACCTATTTATTCGACAGATAGATATTTATAAAATTATTTAAGATTCCCTAGCAAGTGGTATTACAAGAAATAGCGATTGTACAACTATTGAAACAACAAAAAGTCTCAGGTGTCTCAATTATTTTACCGAGTCACGAGACACGAAAAAAAAATTACTCTTAGAACTTTTAACCCGAAACTGTCCCGGATCAGAAATCCTGCTATGCTGACTTGGTGAGATAATGCTGAATACAATTTAAAAATTTAGCTATAAAGGTATATATATATATATATATATATATATATATATATATATATATAAAATAATGTCCTTATAATATGTAACTATAGGTAACAGGTTGTTGAGGAAAGTTGAGCCCTGTAATTCTTTATCTGACCGTTAACTAGAGCAAGCCTTTAACGACTTTCTAATTAACTATATAATTTTAACCAATAAATATATTCATGATAAAACATTCATAATTTAATATTTTATAAATTTATAATAGAATCTACACATTGAATATATTTTAACATATAATTCTAAACATTTTTCTATTTAAAGAAATTTCATTTGTCTCTTTAGAATTAATAATTCATTGAAAGAAAAGTATTGAAAATTAAAAAGCAATTATCAATTGTTCTATTTCAAAGGTTGAAACTGAACTATTTTATTTACATAATTCATATTAATGGGATTACTGTACACATATATTAATAATGTATGTATTTTAATAACTCTGAATTACCCTATTGGCAATATATTTCATATTGTATATTTAAATTTATCATAGCTGGTAGTAGTTGTATAATTTGTTTTATTTGATTCTGTGTGCTGAAATAATTATCCATTTACAAGGTTCGATAAGAAAATACGCGAACTAATGTCATAAAACTTTATTAATATGAAATTATTTTACACCCGTAGGTGGTAAGTTTCTTGCTATATACCTTTTTGTTGTAAAGCAAGTAACAAGTGAATGCTCCATTCAAAAGGAGATATGTTCATTTTCAGCAAAAATTTAGTTTTTAACTGGACTGCTTCAGAACCTGAAATTCTCGAAAAATCTTGGTGTATGGCTAGCAGATTTTGTGAGCATTTTTGCAATTGATGTTAAATCTGTTTTTTAATCTCTTCAGTCGTTTCAAAACTGCGTGTTTTTAAAGAACTCTAGTTTTGGGAAGAAGAGAGTCATACGGGGGCAAGTCAAGTTGTTCTTAAGGCAAGTGTGAGCTTGTGCGTTGTTGTTTTTTTCTTTTTACTAATACAACGCTACGTGGTGTATCTAATTAAAACTGGTCTAGAGACGTTCTTTCTACTTCTGTTCTTGGGCTTGTTCCTCTTCCTTCTAACGAAGTTCTGATTGACAAGTAGTTGAAGAGCTTCTACATTTACATGCTGATGAAGTCGGGCTTCGTGCAGGGGCGTATTTCCTACAAGACGCATGAGGCCCATGCTGTGGGCCTACCTCCTTGGGGGGCTACCAGGGCTCCAGAAGGGGGACTTGTCAGAGAAGTTGTGCCTCGGACCTCAGAGTGGGTAAATACGCCCTTGGCTTCGTGCTTATAGCAAATAGCTTGATCTCTTAGTTTACCATTGGGATTCCTATATCCCGATGAATATCCTGATTACGGACGTACCACGGAGCATTCAGCATATTCCGTAACAATTTATTTTGAAACTAGTGCACCTGTTGCCAACTGTGTTGGCAAACAAATCATTACCTTAATGTGGAACTTGCTCGACACCTCAGACTACTTTCTCTATCCATACGCCTAACTTCATCCAAAAAAAATTATATTTAATCAACTCTTCGCGTATTATTAAAAACTGGACAAATAATGAGTATGGGGTAGATTTACAATATCCCACTTAACACTGCGCGTGAGTCACACACACGTCATTTGTTCAATATACAGAGATTCTAAACAGGTGGGACTGTGCAGAACTTTTAAAACACAATTTATTTTTAGGTGGTTTATAAAAAAATTAAATAAACAGTTATCAACCATAACCTAAGATAGTGTTTTTAAGGTGAATCACTGTCCCTGCCCTGCACAGAACAGTTAAAATACAATTTAGTTTTAGGTGGTTTATAAAAAAATTAAATAAACAGTTATCAACCATAACCTAAGATAGTGTTTTTAAGGTGAATCACTGTCCCTGCCCTGCACAGAACAGTTAAAATACAATTTATTTTTAGGTGGTTTATAAAAAAATAAATAAAAATAAACAGTTATCAACCATAACCTAAGATAGTGCTTTTAAGGTGAATCTAACCTAAACTAAAAGGTAAGTGAAATTTTAATGTGATAAATAAACAGAAACCATTGTTTTAGAGCCACTGATAATTCTTGAATTATTTAGTGTAGTCGTTATGTGCTGCCATCTGTATAGAGTTTGCAGTGGGATATTGTAAATCTTGTCCTAGAAATCGTAGAAACAGGGCCGGCTCAGAGGTCGGGGATTTTTCCCGAGGCCCCGCGCTTAGGGGGATATTTCTCACAATTATTAGTAGCTAGGGCAAGTTTTTGACACCAAATGCATTATTTTCTCGAGGCCCCGCAAAACCCACAGCCACTGCGTAGAAATAAAAAAATAATAAAGCATTGAAAAAATAATAATAAAGAAAAAAAAGTCACATTTTTCTTACTTACTTTTATTAAAACCAAATATTTTTTAAAATAATTATTTTTCTGCTACTAATAATTTTAATCAAAAATGTCGAATATCAACGTTTTTCTGTGTTTTGTTTCGTAAAAAAAACCGATCCGTGTATTTCACAACTAAATTAATAATTGTGAAGTGATTTTTTAATGAAAAAAACAACTGTCATCTTTACTAATTTATTGTCAACACTCAAAACAAAAATTCACAGCACACTACTGTCCAATACATAAATTAATATATAATAACTCTAAAATCAGAAATTATAAAAAGTGTTCGTAGAATATTAACTATTATTGCATCTTATAATAATTATAAAAAGTGTTCGTAAAATATTCACTATTATTGCATCTTATAATAATTATAAAAAGTGTTCGTAGAAAATTCACTATTATTGCATCAACAATATATTTTAAACAATTTTGACATAAATAATTAACATATGCGCGCCTCTATCGGGGAATGAAGAAACGACCGGTCGAACATACCATAGACGAACATACGAACATACAAACAGGCGTATTATATTATAGGATTTCTGGATTCCTCTAATATTGGCCTCTTTGGTACATTCCCATAATTTTATACAGGCTATTCCAAACGTTTAGGCGGAACTAAATGGGAATTTTGTTCTTTTAGGTTGTCACGAGAAGGGACCTTGCTTGAGTTATGTAATTTTTCAGGCTGGTATGTGAAAATTTAAAATTCTAACAGTGAAACTATAGAAACGAATGACATTTATTAAAAATTTTAATACTTTTTTACATGTTTTGAACACAGAAAAAAAAGAGATTTTTATTTAAAATGACAAAAAATTAAAATGTATTGAAAATTATATTTTATAATGACACTCAATTTAATCTAAAATTTACAACGTGAGTATGATTTACAAAGTTTAAACAAAATGACCAAAAGTCCGAATTAATAGATAAAATTACTTGGTTTCAAAATCTAGTTCCACCTAAACGTTTGAAATAGCCTATACCATACAACCAGACCGGCTTGATAACTTGATTGTATATCAAGATTTTATTATGTATCTCCAATTGGGAATTTCTTCCCAAAAGCCAATAGTGCTGTTTGTACTTAAGGCCAAGTTCTGTCCCTTTCTTTATGACATGTTCTTTCCAACGTAATTTTGCATCCAGTGTCTTCATAGAGTACTACCGTGTTGTAGATATTAATTGTTGGTGGATTAACCAGTCTTTTATTAGTGAAGTACACGTGAATGAATTATGAATGAATTAAACTAATTCAGCTTATTTTTCAGTCCTTGGTCCATTTATATATTCTATCGCTTGCTCTTCGTAACTAGTTTGTGGAGATATCTATGGTTTGTCCTACTGCGAGTAGAGCAGAAGCATCAGCAAAGGTTGCTACTCTCAGGTCATCCATTTCTGGTAAGGCGATTGTATACAGTAAATAGAGGATAGGTCCCAAGACACTTCCTTGAGGTACACCCGCATTCACCTCTTTGAATTCTGAATATTCATCGACTTGTTTTATTCTGAATAATCTATTAGAAATGTATTAAGATAAGAGTTCTGTATATTGTTTTGGTAATATTTTATTTAATTTGTGGTTCAGAGCTTCGTGCCATACTTTATCGAAAGTCTGTGCTACTTCGAGGAAGATGGCGGAGCAGACTGGTTTTTCTTCGAGATATTGTTCAATAACACCCGTAATACGATGTGTGCGTTGTTGTGATGCAACATCTATGATATATTGTTCCAGATACAGGTTTCTTCACTTATAGTCTGAATTACTGATATTCTAAATCGCTTCAGAACCCCAAGATAAAAACATTTATGTACTATTTCACCTGCTGGTCTATACTTATTCTTTAGAAATAAAATAATGTGATCAACATGGTTTTTTCATTCGACTTGACTTGTCCAATTTTCTTCGGTCTCGGAGAACTCGACGATTTAAAGACTGATGATTTGCTTCCACTTCATTGTTGTATAACCAATTTTCATCACCTGTGATGATGTTATCTCTGAACTCAGGCTCAGTTTCTGCCATTTCAAGAAATTTTTCTGAGATTACCATCTTCGCCAGAGAAAAAAAAAAAAAACACTGATATTTTTTATTTTTCAGATTTCCTAGCCATTTATGTCTTAGAAACCCTTATGCCTTTACTTATGTCTCTTTTTGCCTAACTGTATGGTACATAATGTGGCAAGTTGTTCAGGCCGGTGGTATAAAACTCGAGGCGGACGAGATTCAATGAATTCCTAGAATGCCAGTTTTACAGCATTGTCGGAATTAAACTGTTTTCCTATTATTAGTTGTATAACTTTGCTTCCGCCGTTTTGCTATAGATGGCTTTAGCGGTAAGTTGTGGTCGAAATAAATAGATCCGAGACGTCGTGCAATAAACTTGGGCATCTGTCAACATAAAACATTAGTCGATTTGTGTCTGCATCATAAAGTTATTCTCGATTGAAAATGTCAGTTTACAAACCAAATTCTTATCATTTGCGGGAAGTTTTAATTTTCTGCTTCAATATGAAGAAGTCTGCGGCTGAAGCTCATCAAATGCTTTCAAATACTTATGGTGAGGCCGCCATTAGAGAGAAAACGTGTCGTGAGTGGTTACAACGCTTCAAGAACGGTGATTTTTTCGAGGAAGATCGGAATAGCGGTGGAAGAAAGAAGGTTTTCGAAGATGCAGAATTGGAGGCATTACTTGATAAAGACTCATGTTAAAGTCAAGAAGAATTGGCACGATCATTGGGAGTGACTTATAAATGTATAACCAGTTTTTTACAATAAAGCCTCGAATTTCGGAAAAAACGGCGGAAACCAAGTTATACACCTAATAAAAAGTTGTCCAAATTGCGGAAGAAGTAGTAGTCAGTCTG
Source organism: Liopterus haemorrhoidalis (assembly GCA_963971575.1). NCBI lineage: Eukaryota > Metazoa > Arthropoda > Insecta > Coleoptera > Dytiscidae > Liopterus > Liopterus haemorrhoidalis. The sequence continues at coordinate 34,521,122 of OZ020615.1, forward strand.
GTGAGTATGGAGGATGATGAAGAAGTTCCAACTTCTATTCCTCTAGTTTTGCCAGAGTCATTTCTGCAGTGTTATCATGCAGTAAGATAAGAGTCGATCTGTTGACCAATCTAGGCTGTTTTTCTTTAAGTTTTTGAATCATTTCTTCCAGTTGGTTGCACTATATTTCTGCCGTGATCGATCAGCCAGGTTTTTTGTTTTGTTTTTAAGTTACCTGTATGAAATTTGGCAAATCAATTTGATATTGTCTGCTGCGATGTAAAACTAGAGCCAAATACACTATTAATGTTTCGCGTGGTCTGCGATACCGTAGTTCCACGTAAGAACTCATACTTCTTAATAGTGCGAATTTCCGACCGTTCCAATTTCAACAAAATTAATTTTTAAAACAAGTTTTTGATATTTTTTAGAGCATACAATCAGTGTTGAATCCAAGGGGGTCCCCGGGGGTTTTTACCTCCCCGGGTGACAAAAATACCCCCCCCCCCCGGAGAAAATGTTCAGTTATAGTTACAGTTCTGTAGCAGAATATTACCTACTACAAAAATATCGAAAGCAATAAAATATCGATACAAAAAGTATCGAATACTAAAATTAGTATCAAAAGAAAGTAATCGATACTGTCTGAACAGCGAAAATTGACCGGTGCGATGGGGGAGAATATTCCAAGGATACTTCAAATATTAGGACTATTCATAAGGTTTGTTGAATCCAAGAAAGATTGAATCCAAATGGGAAGTAAAAAGAAGAAAGACTTGAATATAACGGCTACTCAACAAGGGAGATATCTATAAAAAGGTTTTAAGGACAAGATGTGACACTGGAAATAAGAGACAGAATGAGGGATATCCAAGGGCAAGAAAGAAGCGAGAGCCTAACAAATTCCAGATATAACTGCAAATATGTAAAGACTTGGACGACACAGATACCAGAGTACCTAAAAACAAAAATGAACGGAGATAAGAAGAAAATAATAGCGAGATTTAGGTGCAGAAATGAGGAAAGGGAAAACGAATACTGGAGAAAGGATGAACAAAGAATGTGCAGGTTGTGTGGAGAGGAAAGAGAAACCATAGAGCACATACTGAAGAATTGCGAAAAAATGAAATATAAAGAAGAGACAAGAATGGACATAGATGGAAGAAGTCTTGGAGAGAAGAAAGAATTTGAAGAGAAGATACCCTAGTTAGCAATAATTATAGTTTTTTATGTGAAATATAAAGTTAATAATATAAATATGTAGATTTAAACCGAAAGGTACATAAATAAAGTATTATCTATCATAACGTTTGTTTCAACAGAGTTCAGAATCGGAACGGAATCACCTAGCGCTTACGCACTTACAAAAAAACGCTTCAACAGAACTTTTGAGGGCTCCGTGAAGTTAGCAGTCCACTGAAAGCACTAACGAAAATTCGTCGGCCATCCGTTAGTGCTTCGTTAGTGCCTGTTAGTGCTTCATAAAAAATCGTAGCCACCCTAACCGTTTTCGAAAAAAAAGCAATTCAAAATGGACTGCTAACTTCACGCTTCGTTGGAAGCACTAACGAAAATTCGTCGGCCATCCGTTAGTGCCTCGTTAGTGCCTGTTAGTGCTTCATTAAAATTTGTAGCCACCCTAACCGTTTTTGAGAAATTGAGCATTCAAAAAAATAAGCGTGAAGTTAGCAGTCCACTGAAAGCACTAACGAAAATTCTTCGGCCATCCGTTAGTGCCTCGTTAGTGCCTGTTAGTGCTTCAATAAAATTTGTAGCCACCCTAACCGTTTTTGAGAAATTGAGCTTTCAAAAAATCGACCGTGAAGTTAGCAGTCCACTGAAAGCACTAACGAAAATTTGTCGGCCATCCGTTAGTGCCTCGTTAGTGCCTGTTAGTGCTTCATTAAAATTTGTAGCCACCCTAACCGTTTTTGAGATATTGAGCATTCAAAAAAATAAGCGTGAAGTTAGCAGTCCACTGAAAGCACTAACGAAAATTCGTCGGCCATCCGTTAGTGCCTCGTTAGTGCCTGTTAGTGCTTCATTAAAATTTGTAGCCACCCTAACCGTTTTTGAGAAATTGAGCTTTCAAAAAATCGACCGTGAAGTTAGCAGTCCACTGAAAGCACTAACGAAAATTCGTCGGCCATCCGTTAGTGCCTCGTTAGTGCCTGTTAGTGCTTCATTAAAATTTTTAGCCACCCTAACCGTTTTTGAGATATTGAGCATTCAAAAAAATAAGCGTGAAGTTAGCAGTCCACTAAAAGCACTAACGAAAATTCGTCGGCCATCCGTTCGTGCCTCGTTAGTGCCTGTTAGTGCTTCATTAAAATTTGTAGCCACCCTAACCGTTTTTGAGAAATTGAGCTTCCAAAAAATCGACCGTGAAGTTAGCAGTCCACTGAAAGCACTAACGAAAATTCGTCGGCCATTCGTTAGTGCCTCGTTAGTGCCTGTTAGTGCTTCATTAAAATTTGTAGCCACCCTAACCGTTTTTGAGATATTGAGCATTCAAAAAAATAAGCGTGAAGTTAGCAGTCCACTGAAAGCACTAACGAAAATTCGTCGGCCATCCGTTAGTGCTTCGTTAATGCCTGTTAGTGCTTCATTAAAATTTGTAGCCACCCTAACCGTTTTTGAGAAATTGAGCTTTCAAAAAATCGACCGTGAAGTTAGCAGTTCACTGAAAGCATTAACGAAAATTCGTCGGCCATCCGTTAGTGCCTCGTTAGTGCCTGTTAGTGCTTCATTAAAATTTGTAGCCACCCTAACCGTTTTTGAGATATTGAGCATTCAAAAAAATAAGCGTGAAGTTAGCAGTCCACTGAAAGCACTAACGAAAATTCGTCGGCCATCTGTTAGTGCCTCGTTAGTGCCTGTTAGTGCTTCATTAAAATTTTTAGCCACCCTAACCGTTTTTGAGATATTGAGCATTCAAAAAAATAAGCGTGAAATTAGCAGTCCACTGAAAGCACTAACGAAAATTTGTCGGCCATCCGTTAGTGCCTCGTTAGTGCCTGTTAGTGCTTCATTAAAATTTTTAGCCACCCTAACCGTTTTTGAGATATTGAGCATTCAAAAAAATAAGCGTGAAGTTAGCAGTCCACTGAAAGCACTCACGAATATTCGCCGGCCATCCGTTAGTGCCTCGTTAGTGCCTGTTAGTGCTTCATTAAAATTTGAAGCCACCCTAACCGTTTTTGAGAATTTGAGCTTTCAAAAAAATAAGCGTGAAGTTAGCAGTCCACTGAAAGCACTAACGAAAATTCGTCGGCCATCTGTTAGTGCCTCGTTAGTGCCTGTTAGTGCTTCATTAAAATTTTTAGCCACCCTAACCGTTTTTGAGATATTGAGCATTCAAAAAAATAAGCGTGAAATTAGCAGTCCACTGAAAGCACTTACGAAAATTTGTCGGCCATCCGTTAGTGCCTCGTTAGTGCCTGTTAGTGCTTCATTAAAATTTTTAGCCACCCTAACCGTTTTTGAGATATTGAGCATTCAAAAAAATAAGCGTGAAGTTAGCAGTCCACTGAAAGCACTCACGAATATTCGTCGGCCATCCGTTAGTGCCTCGTTAGTGCCTGTTAGTGCTTCATTAAAATTTGAAGCCACCCTAACCGTTTTTGAGAAATTGAGCTTTCAAAAAAATAAGCGTGAAGTTAGCAGTCCACTGAAAGCACTAACGAAAATTCGTCGGCCATCCGTTAATGCCTCGTTAGTGCCTGTTAGTGCTTCATTAAAATTTGTAGCCACCCTAACCGTTTTTGAGAAATTGAGCATTAAAGACAAAATAACGTGCAGTTTGCAGGTCATGAAAAGCACTAATCAAAATACATCGGCCAACCGTTAGTGCCTCGATAGTGCCTGTTTGTGCTTCATTAAAATCGGAATCCACCCTAAGAGTTTTTGAAAAATTGAGCATTCAAAAAACTAAGCATAAAGTTAGCAGGACATAGAAATCACTAACGAAAATTCGTCGGCCATCCGTTAGTGCCTCGTTAGTACCTGTTAGTGCTTCATTAAAATTGGAATCCACCCAACCCGTTTTTTAGAAATTGAGCTTTCAAAAAAATAAGCGTGAAGTTAGATGGTGATTGAAATACTATATTTTTCTATAGATGGGGGTAGATTTATCTAAGATATATTAATTTATTTACTTATTTATTTTACATCGGCCTATTTCTGCAACCAGGCTAATCGCCGATGCCAGGGGCGAACTCCTACACCTGGATGAGAGGTGAATGATTGTGAAATGAGAGTAATGTATACATATTATTCTCGCCCGAATAATATCACCAACGGAGAATCGAACTACCGATCGCATAATCCAGACTGTTTTCACCAGTCCAAACTGTACAACTTAATGCGCTCGACCACTCCGTTGGCATCTAAGATATGTTAAATCCCAAGATATTTGAGAATAATTTTTACTACAATTTTACGCTTTCACACATATCATTGTATTTTCAACCCTATCTAATTAATGTAGGGCGAACTTGCAAATTAACTTCAATGATAGAATAAGCACCCAGAATTATCTGATAAGTTGAAAAAGGTATGAAAACAACTAATTAATTATATCACAAGTAAAATTAGAAGAAGTCAATAAATATGTAATCTGTGTAAAAAAATCATCTATATCGTCTAATGTAAATAAGCAATTTTTAAGAAGTGTTGGACTAAATATGACGATTTAGGTATGAGAAATGATAAGCAAAAGATCTAGTGTAATAAAACACAATATTAAAGGAAAGTTTCGATGTTAGTATTTAATATAATCAATATAATAATATACAAATAACAAATCATCAAAACAGTAACCGACGAGTTCATCGAAAATCAATTCATCGAAAATCAACTTATCGAAAATCAATTCATCGAAAATCAATTCATCGAATGATCAGTTCATCGAATCGTCAATTAATCGAAAAAAAAAATTTTTGTAAATATTTGAGAGGTCAATAAAAGTAGACAGACTAAGAAATAATTGCATAAAATTTTTTATATGGTTTAAAAAAAGGTAAATAAATTGACATAGTGTTTGAATATAAAAACACTATCGTAGGTTAGGTTAGGTTAGTAAGGGTTTGGTTAGAAGAAGCCGAACGAAGCGAGCTACCCATCTTCTAGTTTAATGACACAACACTATCTTAGATTAGGTTAGGTTAGTAAGGGTTTGGTTAGAAGGAGCCGAGCGAAGCGAGCTACCCATCTTCTAGTTTAATGACAAAACACTATCTTAGGTTAGGTTAGGTTAGTAAGGGTTTGGTTAGAAGAAGCCAAGCGAAGCGAGCTACCCATCTTCTAGTTTAATGACAAAACACTATCTTAGGTTAGGTAAGGTTAGTAAAGGTTTGGTTAGAAGAAGTCCAGCGAAGCGAGCTACCCATCTTCTAGTTTAATGACAAAACAAACTCACAATAACATAATAAAGCCACCTGTTTAGAATCACCGTAAATTGAACAAATCATGTGTGGTATGACGCTAGTGGTATGACCTATTCCCTAGTTATAGCGAAAATTTATATTAACAAGAAAATTTGTTTTTACGAAATAACATAATATTACTAAGCATTTTCGATAAACGTGCCATTCGATAAATTGAGCATTCGATAAATTGATTTTCGATAAATTTGCTTTCGATAAATTGATTTTCGATAAATTAATTTTCGATAAATTTGTATTCGATAAATTGATTTTCGATAAATTGACCTAGAATCAATTCCGCAGGGTTCTAAATAGTAACTGTGCAAAATTTGGTTTAAATCGGTTACACGGCTTAGGAATGTATAGCGAACAAACAGACAATTTTCCTCTTTTATATATATAGAGAAGAAGAAGATGTCCAATTATTTTTATTATGTATTTTCTTTCTCGCGTTCAAGACGCGGCACACAAACCTAACGGTCGAAGGAGAAAAGTGCAGGTAGACCATCGAATTGAAAAATAGAGCGGTTTTTGCTGTCAATGCAAGTAAGTATGGCAAAAGATTTAATAGGTAAATATAAAGTTTTGCAGTTTATTTATATTTTTTTATATTTTATATTTTTAATAAATATAAAGCAAGCCGCACACAATTGAGATAGATAAGGTATTATACTCCGCGTCTTTGGTGCTATATATTTTAGTTTGCAATGCAGTTGATGATAGTCGATGGTAATATTCGTTTAGTTCGTTCGTCACAAATATATTTAAAAATTATTATACCCAAAATTATTGTGTTCGTATGCTGTAGCATATAAGTGTAACATATAAGTGTAACATTGATATTCGTGACCCCCCCCCCCTTTTGACCCTCCCTTTGACCCATGAACCTATCGTTTATAGGTCAGAAGTAATCACAGAAAGAAGATCACAGTAAATAAATTAATCTGATGAGTCAGTTTGATCGTTAGGTGGTAGAGCGGGCTGCCGGATTAACAATACTGCTGGTTCAAAAGTTCTGCTTAGTTGAAGTAAATTTTAAATTGTGTTTTGATGATTTGTTATTTGTATATTATTATATTGATTATATTAAATACTAACATCGAAACTTTCCTTCAATATCGTGTCTTATTACACTAGATATTTTGCTTATCATTTCTCATACCTAAATCGTCAGTCATATTTAGTCCAACACTTATTAAAAATTGCTTATTTACATTAGAGGATTTAGACGATTTTTTTACACAGATTACATTGACTTCTTCTAATTTTACTTGTGATATAATTAATTAGTTGTTTTTCATTTATACGTTTTTCAACTTATCAGATAATTCTGGGTACTTATTCTGTCATCGAAGTTAATTTGCAAGTTCGCCCTACATTAATAAGATAGGGTTGAAAATACAATATGGGTGAAGGCGTAAAATTGTAGTAAAAATTATTTTCAAATATCTTAAGATTCTTAACATATCTTAGATGCCAACGGAGTGGTCGAGCGCATTAAGTCGTGTAGTTTGGACTGGTGAAAAAAGTCTGGATTGTGCGATCGGTAGTTCGATTCTCCGTTGGTGATATTATTCGGGCGAGAATAATGTATACATTACTCTCATTTCACAATCATTCATCCCTCATCCAGGTGTAGGAGTTCGCCCCCTGGCATCGGCGATTAGCCTCGTTGCAGAAATAGGTCAATGTAAAATAAATAAATAAATAAATTAATTAATTAATATAGCTTAGATAAATCTACCCCCATCTATAGATAAATATAGTATTTCAATCACCATCTAACTTCACGCTTATTTTTTTAATGCTCAATTTCTAAAAAACGGGTTGGGTGGATTCCAATTTTAATGAAGCACTAACAGGTACTAACGAGGCACTAACGGATGGCCGACGGATTTTCGTTAATGCTTTCTATGTCCTGCTAACTTAATGCTTATTTTTTTGAATGCTGAATTTCTCAAAAACACTTTGGGTGGATTCCGATTTTAATGAAGCACAAACAGGCACTACCGAGGTACTAATGGTTGGCCGATGAATTTTCTTTAGTGCTTTTCATGACCTGCAAACTACACGTTATTTTTTTTTAATGCTCAATTTCTCAAAAACGGTAAGGGTGGATTTCGATTTTAATGAAGCACAAACAGGCACTACCGAGACACTAACGGTTGGCCGATGAATTTTCATTAGTGCTTTTCATGACCTGCAAACTGCACGTTATTTTTTTTTAATGCTCAATTTCTCAAAAACGGTTAGGGTGGCTACAAATTTTAATGAAGCACTAACAGGCACTAACGAGGCATTAACGGATGGCCGACGAATTTTCGTTAGTGCTTTCAGTGGACTGCTAACTTCACGCTTATTTTTTTGAATGCTCAATATCTCAAAAACGGTTAGGGTGGCAAAAAATTTTAATGAAGCACTAACAGGCACTAGCGAGGCACTAACGGATGGCCGACGAATTTTCGTTAGTGCTTTCAGTGGACTGCTAACTCCACGCTTATTTTTTTGAATGCTCAATATCTCAAAAACGGTTAGGGTGGCTAAAAATTTTAATGAAGCACTAACAGGCACTAACGAGGCACTAACGGATGGCCGACGAATTTTCGTTAGTGCTTTGAGTGGACTGCTAACTTCACGCTTATTTTTTTGAAAGCTCAATTTCTCAAAAACGGTTAGGGTGGCTTCAAATTTTAATGAAGCACTAACAGGCACTAACGAGGCACTAACGGATGGCCGACGAATTTTCGTTAGTGCTTTCAGTGGACTGCTAACTTCACGCTTATTTTTTTGAATGCTCAATATCTCAAAAATGGTAAGGGTGGCTACAAATTTTAATGAAGCACTAACAGGCACTAACGAGGCACTAACGGATGGCCGACGAATTTTCGTTAGTGCTTTCAGTGGACTGCTAACTTCACGGTCGATTTTTTGAAAGCTCAATTTCTCAAAAACGGTTAGGGTGGCTACAAATTTTAATGAAGCACTAACAGGCACTAACGAAGCACTAACGGATGGCCGACGAATTTTCGTTAGTGCTTTCAGTGGACTGCTAACTTCACGCTTATTTTTTTGAATGCTCAATATCTCAAAAACGGTAAGGGTGGCTACAAATTTTAATGAAGCACTAACAGGCACTAACGAATGGCCGACGAATTTTCGTTAGTGCTTTCAGTGGACTGCTAACTTCACGGTCGATTTTTTGAAAGCTCAATTTCTCAAAAACGGTTAGGGTGGCTACAAATTTTAATGAAGCACTAACAGGCACTAACGAGGCACTAACGGATGGCCGACGAATTTTCGTTAGTGCTTTCAGTGGACTGCTAACTTCACGCTTATTTTTTTGAATGCTCAATATCTCAAAAACGGTTAGGGTGGCTACAAATTTTAATGAAGCACTAACAGGCACTAACGAGGCACTAACGGATGGCCGATGAATTTTCGTTAGTGCTTTCAGTGGACTGCTAACTTCACGGTCGATTTTTTGAAAGCTCAATTTCTCAAAAACTGTTAGGGTGGCTACAAATTTTATTGAAGCACTAACAGGCACTAACGAGGCACTAACGGATGGCCGACGAATTTTCGTTAGTGCTTTCAGTGGACTGCTAACTTCACGCTTATTTTTTTAAATGCTCAATTACTCAAAAACGGTTAGGGTGGCTAAAAATTTTAATGAAGCACTAACAGGCACTAACGAGGCACTAACGGATGGCCGACGAATTTTCGTTAGTGCTTTCAGTGGACTGCTAACTTCACGGTCGATTTTTTGAAAGCTCAATTTCTCAAAAACGGATAGGGTGGCTACAAATTTTAATGAAGCACTAACAGGCACTAACGAGGCACTAACGGATGGCCGACGAATTTTCGTTAGTGCTTTCAGTGGACTGCTAACTTCACGCTTATTTTTTTGAATGCTCAATATCTCAAAAACGGTTAGGGTGGCTACAAATTTTAATGAAGCACTAACAGGCACTAACGAGGCACTAACGGATGGCCGACGAATTTTCGTTAGTGCTTCCAACGAAGCGTGAAGTTAGCAGTCCATTTTGAATTGATTTTTTTTCGAAAACGGTTAGGGTGGCTACGATTTTTTATGAAGCACTAACAGGCACTAACGAAGCACTAACGGATGGCCGACGAATTTTCGTTAGTGCTTTCAGTGGACTGCTAACTTCACGGAGCCACTTTTGAGTTCCCTTCTGAGTTCTTTTTAAACTATTTTTTGTAAGTTTGCAAGCGCTAGGTGATTCTGTTCCGATTCTGAACTCTGTTGAAACTAACCTATAGGCGTATAGTAGACTATTAACTATTAATATCGAGAACAAAAATAATTTAAAATATATAGAAATTACTTAACACTTTACTATTTCTGCTACCACCGTCCTAGCAAAATATATTTATTAATATATCCTATAATATAATACGCCTGTTTGTATGTTCGTATGTTCGACTGGACGTCTGTTTGTATGTTCGACCGGTCGTTTCTTCATTCCCCGATAGAGGCGCGCATATGTTAATTATTTATGTCAAAATTGTTTAAAATATATTGTTGATGCAATAATAGTGAATTTTCTACGAACACTTTTTATAATTATTATAAGATGCAATAATAGTGAATATTCTACGAACACTTTTTATAATAATTGATAGAATTGTAAGAAATTATTGTTTATGTATTGGACAGTAGTGTGCTGTGATTTTTGTTTTGAGTGTTGACAATAAATTAGTAAAAATAACAGTTGTGTTTTTCATTAAAAAATCACTTCACAATTATTAATTTAGTTGTGAAATACACGGATCGGTTTTTTTACGAAACAAAACACAGAAAAACGTTATCCTTCCGTGATATTCGACATTTTTGATTAAAATTATTATTAGCAGAAAAATAATTATTTTAAAAAATTTTTGGTTTTGATGAAAGTAAGAAAAATGTGACTTTTTTTTCTTTATTATTATTTTTACAATGCTTTATTATTTTTTTATTTTTACGATTTATGGGACAAGATTTACAATATCCCACTGCAAACTCTATACAGATGGCAGCACATAACGACTACACTAAATAATTCAAGAATTATCAGTGGCTCTAAAACAATGGTTTCTGTTTATTTATCACATTAAAATATCATTTACCTTTTAGTTAAGGTTAGATTCACCTTAAAAGCACTATCTTAGGTTATGGTTGATAACTGTTTTTTTTTTTTTTTTTTATAAACCACCTAAAAATAAATTGTATTTTAACTGTTCTGTGCAGGGCTAGGGACAGTGATTCACCTTAAAAGCACTATCTTAGGTTATGGTTGATAACTGTTTATTTTTTTTTTTTTATAAACCCCCTAAAAATAAATTGTATTTTAACTGTTCTGTGCAGGGCCAGGGACAGTGATTCGCCTTAAAAGCACTATCTTAGGTTATGGTTGATAACTTTTTATTTATTTTTTTTTTTTTGTTATAAACCACCTAAAAATTGTTTTAAAAGTTCTGCACAGTCCCACCTGTTTAGAATCTCTGTATATTGAACAAACGACGTGTGTGTGACGCATGCGCAGTATCCAGTGGGATATTGTAAATCTACCCCCTGATTTGAGATATACTGTAAGTATGCTTTTTTCCGTGTGCCCTTTTTGCAGTGTGTGTATTTTTTCATGTGTGCTTTTTTCCGTGTGCGTATTAATCCGTGTGCGTGTTTTCCGTGTGCGTATTTTTATATTATATAAGAAAATGGAAAATTAATTTTAATAAATATATTTGAAATTTAACGTCTCAAATCATTTTTAATTTTAACATTATAAATATAATGCACTGAGTGAAAATGAATCGTTTTCCCATCTTAAAAAGTTAATGAATTAATAATTCGGATTAATGCTCATTATTTGTCCAGTTTTTAATAATGGGCGAAGAGTTGATTCAATTTGAATTGGATGAAGTTAGGCGTATGGCTATAGAAAGAAGTCTGAGGTGTCGAGCAAGTTCCACATTAAGGTAATGATTTGTTTGCCAACACAGTTGGCAACGGGTGCACTAGTTATTTAATAGTGACATATAACAATGTTCAATTCAAGAAATCAAAACAACCACAATACTCGTATTATATGTTCCGCCCTGAAATGATACACTACTGAGGATAACAAATCCAGAATTACAATGTTTTATTTCCCCCAATAAACATAAATAAAGGCGCTGGAATCTCAGTTGTTCAACTGGTCTTATATAGCACGTATTGAAGAAACGCGCTTGTTACTAAAACGGTTAATACAATAATATTGTGCGTAATATTTCCAGAAAAATAATATTTATATGTAAGTATTTAAAAAATCCTTTTTCGTGCCCAAATCTTGTTCATGTAACCTCCCCCCCCCATGAAGAAAGACATCTGTATTCATTATACTAACTTCACCCCGGCTCGAATGGTTTCCCCCCCGGCTCATTTATTCCCCCATCCCCCGGAGAAAAATGTCTGGATTTAACACTGCATACAATGATTTCTTTAAACAGGCGAGAATGTAACTTTCCAAAAAAAAAAATAAGATCGGTAAAATATTAAGCCAATGTCAAATAATAAACTGTTAAAGTTGGCAATATTATTAACTACAAATTTCATCCTTGACGACCTGATAATTATATTTCAAAAAACCATATCACACGATAATATATTCCGGGTGTAACAGGAAATGTGGGCAATAGGCATTTAACAAGGGTAATTAGTATTTCCGAATGCAAAAGTATAAGCAGTTCACTTTTGTAAGAACACACTAGATCTGGTTATTTTGGTTACTTTTATGGTGTGTGACTGACTTTAAATGTCAATTAAAGATATTCCTTACGCTGTAAAACCGACTTTAGGTTGATAAGGTTATGATCATTATAATTAAGATATCATTTTTCATAATGACATATGTCAAATGGTCGACATTTTAAAAAAGTGACATTTTTTAATACCAACATGACATACAGCTTCAAAGGTGCAAACTATTGAAAACAAAATTCCCTCTTAGTTTGTTCTTACAAAAGTGAACAGCTTATACCCATATTATTTTTGAGTAACAAACTTTTCTGTCTGTGTTTAGAAAGTAATTGTCAAACTAAATTAGTTGATATCCGCATTAATGAAAATACTTCGAAGAGAATGTTAAAAATTATCAAATTCCTTGCTTTTGTTTCTTTTTAACTCACTGCTATTCCATAATAATTAATACCAGAATAACTTAAACAGTAATGTTTGTTCGTAGTAAAGCTGATGCCCGGTGTGCAATCCCCAAAAGTATTTTTAAATTTTTTTAAATAGCAATTTCATTATTTTTTCGATTTAAATAAATTAAATTAAATTTGTATTGCATCGTAACAGTAAGAATAATAAATTAATGCTAGTTATTTATCATAACAATTTAAACTAAACAAACTAAATTAAATGAATAGAAGAAGAAAATTGTTAATATTTAAAATATTATTTACAAAATAAAAAAGTTGTTTTGAGATTTGACTCTAGTTGTTCAATTTAAAAAGCACAAACCGTTTGAAATACTCTGGTTTTAATAATTGCGGAACAGCAGTGGGTAGAAATAACAACAAATACAATAAATATGATAATTTTTTAGTATTATTTACAATTAATAGATAACTAGACACAATGTTACCAACTCCGTATAATGAAATAATCGTACGCTGTAGCGAAAATTATCGTATTTTCATAAAAATTATCGTACACCCGCGAGACGGGATTTTTATTATAATTTATTATTGAAAGGAAATACGTACACAAATAATCTACAGGCGATTCTCAACGTTTAGGAGGAACTAAATGGGAATTTCGCTCTTTTAGGTTGTCACGAAAATGGACTTTCATAATATTATTATTAGTTATTTCATGTTTCACGTTTGGTATGTGAAAATTTAAAATTCCAACAGTGAAACCATGGAAACGAATGACATTTATTAAAAATTTGCATACATTTTTACATATTTAGAAGACAAAAAAATAAATAAAAAAATGGGAAATTTTGATTAAGAATGACAAAAATTAAAATGCAATGAAAATGACATTTTATAATGACAATCAATTTAATCTAGAATTTGCAATGTGAGTATGATTTACCAAGCTTAAAAAAATTACCAAAAATCCGAATTAATAGATAAAAATTACTAGATTTCAAAACCCAGTACCGCCTAAACGTTTGGAATAGCCTGTACTATAAAATTCAAAATTAGAATTAAACTGTGAGGATAGGTAAAATATTATTCAATAAGTACCATCAATAATGAAAAGTTGTGATTTTATCGTGCATATATAATTAACTAGTGTGTGTTTGTGATCTGAGTAACACTGTGACGTCATTTTTCCTAAGGTTGTCGTGATTGGCTAACTGGGGACTCTTGAGGTCTTTGGATTGATAGATATTTTGCAGATTTATTCTCTAAGAATCTACGAATATAATTACATATAGAAATGTGTAGGATTTCGTAGGCAAAAACAAGAAACTTTAGAGACTGCTGTATCCTTTGACCGATATGAACAATATTTTGCAGATTTATTTTCTAGGAATCTACAAATATAATTATTTGCTGAAATGTCCAGGGTTTCGTAGGCATAAACAAGAAACTCTAGACACTGCTACATCTACATTTTGCAGATTTATTTTCTAAGAATCTGACATATATAATTAGAAAGTGTCTGTATGTAGTGTCGGTAACATTATGACGTCAAATTTTCTTAAGGTTCTCGTGATTGGCTAACTGGGGACACCCTGTCTCTTAATTGGCTGACAGGTGACACCCTCTCCCGTGATTGGCTAACGGGTGATATCCTGTCCCGTGATTCGCCGATTAATTCAATTTTTGAATGAGGCATTGCTCTTCATTCGTCATTAATGTAGTAGGTACGCAAACAGTAATCTTGGGAATCCCCGTTAAATGAAATGCAAAACATGTACGTAATAAGATGTTACCTACGTACCTTACTTAGTAAGGTACAAACTCTTTCGTATGAACCTTATCAGTTGCGCTGCTTTTTAGAAATACTTTCCGTAGACGCAGAACAGGGCAAGTTAAGCATTTTCAAAAATCTTTAATTCCTGATAAAATATTATCGTACCAATTATCGTACAGTAGTCAAAATTATCGTATATTACGTACGATAATGAAAACTGTATCGTACATCGTACAGAGAGTTAAAGTATCGTATGTGTATGATAATTATCGTACTGTTGGCGACACTGACTAGACATACAAATATGTTAAACGCTGAGGTGGAGCAAATCACACATTTGCTCCAGGCTACACAAATGACAGCATCCATATCATTTATGTAGGGTCATAGAGCTCTTGTTCTTACCATGCATGGACGATTTGACCCTACGGCAACTAATAGTAATCGGATATGAAAACGATGAAAGACGGAATAGAAAGAAGCTTATTGTCGCAATAAACAGAATTGACGCTTCTATATCTTTTAATTGTTTTAATACTCTATACAGCTCTATATTACAGTTTATCTTTATCTTTATATATAAAAGACAATATTTGTGGCTATGTCCGGAAATTCTAACCTACTTCCAGATATGCTACCGAGTTGAAATTTTGCATACAGGTAGGGAATGCTTTCATCATAACTAGAAAAATCGAAA
The DNA here is from genome assembly GCA_963971575.1 of Liopterus haemorrhoidalis. Classification (NCBI taxonomy): domain Eukaryota; kingdom Metazoa; phylum Arthropoda; class Insecta; order Coleoptera; family Dytiscidae; genus Liopterus; species Liopterus haemorrhoidalis. The sequence goes on from OZ020615.1 coordinate 34,536,144, forward strand.
ATTTCAAAAAAGTCCCATCAGAAACGAGAAATTAATAATTTTGTTTTTAATTATATTGGACCATCGAAGTATGTATGATGCGTTCAGCGAGATCGCGGGAATTTCGTTTCAATGGTTGTTTGGACAACTATAGTAAGTTCGTGAAACATCGTTCAATGTCGTTCGGTGCGATTCATCATTACTCTGCTCTAGCTGATAAGATTTATATATTGTTATTTAGTAAAATTTTTGATTAGTTTATGCAGAGCGAGACTAAAGTGGAGCACCTGTTTTCTGGTTTTTAATTTTAGGGCATTTTTATGAACTTTGTTATTTTTATTTATTTTTTTTTCTATTCTTTTATTTAAATGTTTAAATATAATAGTAAAATCTTTTATATATATATAAAACAGAAAATCTGTGTGTACCGAGTTGGAATTTGGTATATAGGTAGGAAATACATTCAATATAAAGAGGCAAATTGAAAATCAGAAGAAAAAAAATGGTATCACTTAAGACGTAGACAACAGAAAAATTGCTTATACAGTGAAACCTCTATCTATCGTTTTTGAAGGGACCTATTGAAATAAACTATGGATGCGGGAAAACAATGAAAAACACATTAATACATATTTAAATGTTTAATATGTACGTACATATATATTCTAAATAAAATTTTAAATAAAAAATATCGTAACAAAATAAAAAAGGAAGCTGCATGCCGACAAAAAAAATTATACTTTGTATTGTATATAATCTTTCATCGTCATTTGCTTTTTGGCTTTTTATATTGCCGTAAGAAATCAATATTCTTTCGGTGTTACAAATTAAATTTTTTTCGGCATCAGTTATCGAATGCGCATAAAAAAAGTTTTCAATTTGAAAAAACACGAAATTTGCTGCGTAATTTAAACGATGAATGCGGTAAAATGATACAGAGAGAAATGATCGATGCGATCTATTTTTGCGTGTTTTGTATGAAATTAATTCGGAACCGCAAGAAATAACGATATAGGTATACGGGAAAATTATTATTCGAGGAACGATAGATAGAGGTTTCACTGTAATAAGAAAACAAATATTTTTTTTTTAATGATTTTTATTTTATTGGATTGATTTACGGGAGTTACGAAGGGACAACCTAAAACTAAACTTTTGAAATATCTCATTTACTTTTGACTTAACAGCAAAAACGCACATGAGAAAAGCTGTTTAAAATAAAAATACAAATACATGTTATCCTATAAATTTTTCAGTTGGTTAAGAAGCAGGGGAAGGGAGATGGGGGAGGTGCTAAAACTAAAATACTGGAAATATCTCGCTTATTATTTACTTTACATCAACAATTTATAAAGATAATTTATAAAGACTTTGATTGAAGAACGATTATTTTCTGTTTAGTGTAGCTTCTGAATATTTAGGGGGACAGAAGGAGCGCTACTTATAAACTTGAAATATCTCTTAATATTGACTTAACATTAAACATGTGTATAACAGAAGTTGTTACAATATCAATAATATAAATAAATAAATAAACAAATCTTTTCTGTTTAATCTTCTTCTGTATATAGGTATATCATTTATAAAATTTTCTTATATATGTATATAAATACATGACCTGACTGACTCATCAACGTTCAGCCCAAATCACTAGACCTAGAAACATGAAATTCGAGAAGTATATTTCCTCCATGTCGTAAGCGATCACTAAGAAGAGAATTTTCGAAATACGACCCCTAAGGGGCTGTTAAGTGATTTCAGGGATTCCTCAATATCTCTTAGGCCCAATGAGATATTGACTTAGTTTTTGCTTACAAAGGTTACACATACAAATGTTAAGAACTAAATTCAGGATTTTGTTCTAATCAACCCTTAAAGGGATAAATTTATTATGTATTCGGAGTGAATTATAGAACCCTTCGTATTTCCTATGTATGTTGAGTTATAACATTGTGTTTTGGCATATAGATGTCTTTTTAAAATCTTAGAAACTTCTTGACAGTTTTCTTTTAAATTTTCACGCCTAAACGGGTAAATTGGTATTTTTTATTCAATAGAACGCCCCCTGGACATAGAAACATGAAATTCGTGGAGGAAGGAATGTTCCTTCCATGATGTGAGCACCTATTAAGAAAGATTTTTTTTAAATTCGACCCCTAATGTGGTGAAATGTTTCTTTCACGGATTCCTCAATATCTCAGACCTATAATGAGATATCGACTTGGTTTTTGGTTACAAAGATTACCCATACACATGTACAAAAACGAGGTTCAGTATTTTGCTCTGATCAACCCATACAAGGCAAATCTAGATTCAAGGATATTCATAAAACCCTTCAAGTGACCTGTTTCATTTCTTTTTGGCACATAGGCGTCTGTTTAAAATCGGTATATGTATTAAAACTCAAAAACGGATAAACCGATTTTAGTGCTATTTGCAACAGCGTATTCCAAATTTGTCTGGAAAGATTTTAAGCTATATATCATCGCGGTAAGACACCAGGTTTCCGATCAATTAAGAAATATTTAAACTATAAAAGATACACATATTCAAAATATACCTATATTAACGAATTTTGGGTTTAATATTGCAACAAAAATGTTCCCGAGGATATATATCACAATTTTCTTTATTTTCATTTTAGACGACAATTGTAACGTTAAATTCGCTATTGAACATTATTGTAACCCCCTAAAGCAATACGAAGAAAACTTACTTCGGTGGCAATATTTACTAACGAAAAAAAGTGCTCTGATCTATATAGGTACGATTTATAAATCAGGAATAATCACGAAGTAATTATAATAAATATCATAAAAATTATAATAAATAATTTCGTAAGGTGCAACATAAAATGCTTTACGTGACTGGCGCTGCCTTTGGCAATGATTCTCACATGGGCATTTTCCTAGGTTAGCACATCGGGATACTTATACGTGTTGATATTAAATGTCTGTACTACCAATGTTTACAAAGAAATTCGTACTTAAATTATTTGTATAAGAAGCACATATTAATACAATTGTAGATTAAAACAAATAAATATATTTGAATATAAAACGATTCGTAGCAACCAGTCTTGAACCGATTTCGAAATGGGCCAGATCTAAGCGGGCTACGACTACTTTATTTCGGTAGCGAAGCAGCGGGTACACTGCTAGTATTATTATAAAATAACATCTTATTTTTTGCCATGGAATACCACAAAATTGTGTTGTACAAGCAAAAATAAAGTCGACTAGTAAAACTAAAGAAATAGAAAGACAAATTACCGTATTAGCCCGAATATAACGCGATATTTTTTGACTAATTATTTTCTATGAAAAAATTGACTCGCGCTAATTTCGAGGTCTAGGTAATGGAATGTAATATAAACAACCCTTCTTATTAGAACGCCTATACCTCCGTACCACCATAAGGAAGCTAAAAAAACGGTCTTTATCAAGTCAACTGGTTACGATAAGTCCAGAATTACTGTTGTACTTGCCTTACCTTCTGATAGACAGAAGGTTCGACCTTACGATATATTGAAACGTAAAGCAATGCCTAATGAAAAGCTGCATCCAGGAATAATTGTTCGGGCCCAAGAAAAAAGTTGGATGACAGAGGAATTGGTATTAGACTGGTTTAATTTGACATTGGGAAAACAGGTTCTCTGAGAAAATCTCGCTCTTTGATAAATTTCGAGGCCACCTTACGTGAGCTGTTGAGGAATATATTTAGGTACTGAACTCCGATCATACCAGGTGGTATGCCGTCTCAGTTGCAAGTCTTGGCTGTGGTGGTCAATAAACCATTTAAAGACAACTTACGAAAATAATACAACAATTGGGTATTAGCGGGAAATTACCAATTGAGACCTTCAGGAAAAATAAAGAAATCCTCACTCTCTCTTTTAGGAGAATGGATTGCGACCGCCTGACAGAAGATCGAACCTGAATCGATTGTGAAGGTTTTAAGAAATACTGCATTTTCAATCATTTAAATGGGTCTGAAGATGACATTTTATGGGAGACTGAAAGCGTGAACAAGCATACTAACGATACCGATGCGATTCTCGGATTAATTTTTTTCTAAATATCTTCATGAAAAATTTCGGTGTCGTGTTAGATTCGGGGTCGCGTTATATTCGGGCTATTACGGTAAGCAAAAAATACGATTTAAGCAAGAAAGAAAATATTAACCGAAGAATTGTAGAAACGCCAATAAATCAAACATAGAGAAACTATTAGAAAACAAATATATGTATTCATTTTGTTAAATTAGTAATTTAATTTTTAGACATTTAATCATGCCTAGAATACCCAATAAATAAGATGATCTTGAACGAAGCCTTGAGCAACTGGTGTTCAACAATGCAAAAGAGAGGGAAGAATTTGGAAATGAAATCAAGATCGTTCATTTCAACTCGAGAGATGTTCAAGAAAAAATACCAAAATTTAGTGGAAAAGATCAAACTTATTCGGATAAGACATGAGTGTGCAACATTCAAGACAACGCAGAAATTTTAGGATGAAATGATCTGCAAATATGATTTAAGCAAAAAAGTTGTTGGTAGGTGTAGTTCGTTTAAGTCGGAAAAAGCATTTAAGACAAAAATTTGACAATTATTTTGATTCAGAGCAATACACCAGATGTAGAGTAGTAGGAGAAAACTTGCTAGTAAAAGCTATTTTATTTACTTTCCATGAAGGAATTGGACAAGAGAGTATCTGTAAAAGTATCCGCAATAATAGAATAAAATATTGATGGTATCCCTGACTCAGGCAAATAAACAATACTTTGTGGTGCAACAACATTTACCGAATCGAAGTATAAGCTTAAATACGAGGGTTGCCTTATATATTTCGGGATTGCGCTAAACTAGTGCTGCCATCTGGCAACTGACGCTTCTGTCGTAAAATTTGACATTTTTGACGGTATACGTACGCAGAACGTTTTGATCTACGAGCGCTATTTGTGTTGTATACAATAACTTGAAAAAATTCATTTCGGATAAAAATTGAATTAAATCGTAAACATTTTCGAGCGATTATTTTTTATAATTTTCGACGTGGATTAACCCAACAACAGTGCATCGATGAACTTAATTCGATGAAGCAGCATCAATGACTACTGTTTATCTATGGTTTGTCGACTTCAATCGTCGCCGTAGTTCGCTTAAGCACGAATTTCGTGAAAGTCGTCCAAGATCGGTTGTTGTTCCGGAAAACATTGATGTTGTGCGTGAACTGATACTGCAAAATCGTCATGTGACTTATCGTGAGATTGAGGTATCCTTGGACATTAGTGGGACCAGCATACATGCAACTTTGCATGAACATTTGGCCGTCAAAAAGATTTGTTCGCTTTGGATCCCACATAATTTGACAATCGCAGTTTGAAAAAACCTCAATCGGAGTGGAAAAAGTGCTTCGATAATTCTAATGCATTCAAAAGTGTATTGATCTTCATGGAGAATATTTTGAAAAACAATAAAGCCACTTTTGTTGATAAATAATTGATTTTGATCTCAAATCCCGTAATATAAAAGGCAACCCTCGTAATATGAAGTCTAAGAGTAACAAGTTTCACGGCGAAAGACCTGCCAAATAAAGTGACAAACCTGATATTCAAAAAACCTGCTAATGCTGTGGAAATTGAAGTCACTTGTCACTTGTTTTAAATATGAAGGAAAAGGTAAAGAAGAAGTGTTGAGAAGCGCTCAAAAAATGAGACATTGACATGAAGAAAACAAAAGATGTGAAGTAGAGCAAACAGCAAGACGTAAGCAACGTGACGATAGAGTAAACGTGAATAATAGAAAAGAGAGAAAAAACGTGTAGAAGAGAAGAGAACTAAAGAAGAGAAAGGACGAGAAGAAAAGAGACGTGACGAAGAAACAATACGTGAAGAAGAGAAAATGCAAAAAAGGTGAAAAAATGCAAAATATAGAAAAACGTGAAGAGGAGAATAGCCGCGAAGAAACGAACATATGTAAAAAAGAGAAAAGACGCAAAGAAGAGAATATTGGCGAGAAGAGAAAAGATTCGAAGAAGAGAAAATATAAGAAGAAGGGAGAAGTCGTGATGAAAAAGAAAGAAGTAGAAAAAACTAAATTAGATGTGAATGTTTTGGAAGAAGGCATGGAAAATGATATAGTAAGTGAAGAAAATAAAACTGAAAACGATGACTAATGAAAAAGATTAAACTGAATATTACGTTTAAGAAAAATAACACGTCACTGAAGATGAAGAAATTGTAGCAGAACTACTTAAAACAAAGTACTTAAACCAAAACGACTTTTAATTCAATATGGGAAAACCAAATGTTAAGAGTAAGAAAATTAAGAAAAGCAACGCTGAATATGTCTCCATCTAAGAAGATTCTTGAAGGTAAGAAAACAGAAAGTAAGCGAATGAAAATAAAATTTTGCCTTGTGCTGGCGAAACAGAATTTGATGCGGATGACAACCAGGAGCGGTATTAGTGATTAGTAAATGTAGCACGTTCCACACTCCTTTTTACTACACATCGCCGGCCTGTTACGTAATGAGTTCATTACGTAACAGGTTCAAGCAGCAATGGCCGACCGTTACTAGGCAACGTAATAAATAAGTTGAAAGCATATGTCAAATTATTATTTGTTTGTGAAGGAAACCGGTTCAAAATTAAATAGTCGTGGAAAAAGCATAGTATGATACTTGAAACTTGCATGGAATAGTCATTTCTCACTTGTATGAATTGCGCTACTCTCCTGCGGCTCGTGGCGCAACTTTCATACTCGTGCGAAATGACCATTATTTCATGCTCATTGCATAATATACTACTCCCTCCGTTCCATAAGTGTCTGATTTAGGAATTTTATTTGTTCCAAAATAAGTGTTCAATTTCATACAAAATGTGCAAAGGGATATATAACGTATATTTTCACAACTGAACTAAATGTGAGGAAGCTTGTAATCGTTGCCTCCTCTATGAAGCATGATCAATTCCATACACTGCTGCAGTGTAATGAAACAATTGTCTAATTTTTTCGCGGTTATATCATCTAATATTTTATGCACGACCGCTATGATAAAGAAACCCAATTCGAGGACTAATTTCAATAAATTTAAAAAACTACTGATACATTTCATTTCATTATTTCAATAATCCACTAAAAATACTATATATATATTCTTTATTCCGTAGGCCTTGCGGCGTTCAAGGTATTAACCATTACAAAAATAATACAATAAATCCAACAATAAATACATAACAATAACAATGTTTTTTCTCTTTTCTATCTTCTTGCTCCAATGTCCCTCTCCTTCTTCCTGTTCTCCTTCTGGTTTCCCTCTCCGATCTCCGCCCTTCTTGCTTCCAGTTCTCTCGCCCATCTTTGATTTATTTTATTTCATTCTCTTCCCTTCCAACCATTTCTTCACCCCTCCTCCTATCTCCCTTCCTTCCTCCTCATTTCTAAGTAACCTCATCCCCCTTCCTTCCTTCCATTTCTCCCCTTCTGCTTCCCACCGGGTCTCCTCCTTCTTTCCTTTACCCCTTCCTGTTATCCTTCCCCAATCTCCATCCTTCTTGCCTCTAATTCCCGCGCTCAACTTCCCCCTTCCATCTTCGTGCAACAGGTCTAATCTGCTCCCCGACCATACTGTCATCTCTCTACACCTCCTCGCGAGGTGCTCTATGTCTTCCTCCTCCTCTCCGCACATTTTGCACATCTTTTCCTCCTGTTTCCTCCAATATCTATTTCCTCTCTCTTCATTCCCGCACCTTAGCCTGGCAATCCTCCTAACTCTTCTTCCTGACCTTCCTCTTTCTCCCTTCAAGTAGCTTGGTACCCCTATAGTTCTGACCTCCTTATATCTCCCTGCGCTCCTTGATTTGTCTATTCTGGCTGTTCTTTCTTGCTCCCCCACTTCATTATCCCTCCTTCACAACTCCTCAATCACGCTTATCCCGTTTTTTCTTTTCCTTTCCACCTCTGTCGCATCCACTCCGCATCTCCAGTAATACTCCTTTCTCATTTCCCCCCATGCGTACCATCTTCCTTTCTGTTCCTCTCTGGCTCTTTCCTCCCAGCATTCCCTCATTATTTTTTTGTCTGTTTCTATTCTAACTTTCTCCTCGTACTTAACCGCCCTCCTTCCTGTACCCACTTTCATCTTATCCCTTTTCAGTGCCTCTCTTACAATATACCATGGTGTTGTTCTATCTACCCCTAAGATCCATCTCAAATACCTCTCCTGTACTCGTTCTACCTTCTCCCATTCCTTCCATCCCCAAATTTCCACCCCATATAGCAGCATGTTTTTCACCACGGCGTCAAACAACCTCAATCTCCATCTAATATCGTCGCTAAACTTCCTCTCTCCTATATTCCACAGCTTCCCCATGACTATCCTTGCCTTCTTTACTCTTTCCCTTATGTGTAGTTCAGCCCCATTGTTCCTCATTAGTACGTAACCTAGGTATTTTATACTCTTCACCTCTTCTATTTCTCTGCCACCCCATTCCCATTTTATCTTCTTTCTTCTTCCTCCTGCTTTCCCGAATACTATTACCTTAGTCTTATCCCTGTTTACTTCTAGTTTTTTCCTTTTGAAATATTTATCCGCCCTTTCAATCATTCTCTTGAGCTCCTGTTCCCCCTCTGCCTTCAATAAAATATCGTCCACGTACCCCAATGTCCACAATTTCGTCTTCCCTACTACCACTCCCCCATCTTGTCCCTTCCTCATATTCCCTTCTAGATCCGCTATATACAAATTGAACAAGGTCGGGCTCAGTGGACAACCCTGTCACACCCCCTTATTCACCCAAGAACTTTCCGACTCTTCCTCGCCTACCCTCACCTTGCACCTCGTCCTCTTGTATATTTCCTTTATCCTCATTATCAGTTTCTTTCATATCCCCTTCCTTTCCATTACCTTCCATAGCTCCTCCCTATCCAGCTTGTCAAACGCCGCTTTCAAATCCACGAACGCCATATACGCTTTCCCTCTTTTTCTCATTAATCTCTCCTCTGCTATGTGATTCCCAGCGAATATACCGTCAATCGCCCCTCTTCCCTTCCTGAACCCAAACTGCGTTTCCTCCAATAAATCTTTCTTTTCCATCTCATCCACTAATCTTTCGTTCAGCACTTTCGCGTATACCTTGTACGCTGAACTCATCAAGGTCACACCTCTATAATTACATGCTAACTCCTTGTTTCCTCTCTTGTATATCGGTACAATCACCCCTTCCCTCCAGTCCTCCGGGTATTCCTCTCCTTTCCATATCCCTTTTATTATTTCTATCAGTTTATTCTTTGATTTCTCTCCTCCATTTATCCACGCCTCATTCCTTATCTTATCTGTCCCTGCAGCTTTCCCTTCCTTCATGTTCTTTATTATGCTCTCTATTTCTTCCCCTGACGATCCCTTCCACTCTTCTTCCCCTTCTCTCTCTTCCACCCCTTCTGATTCGTCCTCTGTCCCTCCTTCACCCCTTCTATCCCCCCGCCTTCCTTCCTCCTTTTTTCGCTTCCCTCTAATATCTCCATGAAGTGTTTCCTCCAGTTCTCCATGGTAATCCTGTTACTCCTGTCTCCTTGTTTCCCTCTCATCCTGTTTATATATTCCCAGGCTTGCTTTTCGTTCCTTATCTTTCCCACTTCTTCCTGCTCCTTTACCAAATATCTTATCTTTTCCTCCTTACATGTTTTTTTATACTGTCCCAATTTTTCTCTGTACCCTTCCTCTGTCTCCTCCCCCTTAGTCTTTTTGGCCCAGGCCTTCTGCGCCTCTTTTTTCTTTTTCCTGCATCTCTCCCCCCACCATGGATTTTTTCCCATCCTTGTACTAAGCCCTCTCCTTTTTTTCACCACCGATTTCTCTATCCCTTCTCTCAATTCCCTCCCACCTCTCTCCACCCCTGGTTCTGTCCATTCCATTTTCTCCATTGTTTCCTTGTATTTCTTTTTTCCTTCCTCCGACCAGTCTTGTACACTCGTTTTTTTCTCTTTCTCCTCTCTTTTTCTTCCTATCCTGATCTCCAGTATGATCGGTTGGTGATCTGATTCTATCCTTTGCTTAACCTCGAAACTTTTTACTCTTTTACTAATTTGAATGAAAGGGGGTGGCTTTCATTCAAATTTCACTAAAAATACTAAAATCGGACACTTATTTTGGAACGCAGGGAGTATTTAATTTTTTATCATTTTGTACAGCTCTATATCACAGCTTATATTATCATAAAATATCATCGTTTTTTGCCATGAAATCTTACATTCATATAAATTGTTATGTTAAATATAATAATTATAATACAAGACATAATGATTTTGAATTTCCCAAACAGTGCGTGTATTCTAAATATGACGTTAAAAAAATTGATTAGAATTTTAAATGTGTAATTTATTACAGCGAATCTAGTAATATGATGTTGTTAAAGTGTTAGAACTTGTAATTAATATCTCTTTTATCTTTTGACAATTTTTTTTATTGCAAGGTAAACTATATTACACCTTAACTGTAACGCCTTCACCACAATGAATAATAATTGTTTGTTTCACAGCTTCGCTAACGCTGATATCCACCACTGATTGTGACACTTCCTCCCTTGAACAACCCGGCGGGAATTCCGACTCTTACAATTTGTTTCTCGAAATGAACAAAATATGACTTACACCACTGGCATTGACACCCTCCAATATTCGCATAAACATAAAAAATTGATATGAAGTGTGAATTTTCACACATTTCAGGGTTTTGGAGGCAGAGCCGCAGCAAGGAAAACTTGCGCTAGGGGCAAAACCGTGTTTTGGCGCCCTTGGCAAATAAATGTAAGTGATGAGCAAAAAAAAAGGTCCTCACCTCCCAAAATCCAAGTGATGAGCAAAAAAAAAGGTCCTCGCCTTCGCAATGTGGCAACCCCTTAGTCAAGCTCGTCAGCGCCTTTTTCCTTAGTGCGCTAGGGGCCATCGCCACCTCCACCCCCCCTTACTGCGGCTCTGTTTGTAGGTATTAGATAAGTGTAAGAAGCCAACATAATACTGGATTTCTAGGAAAAATTGTTTAATTTTTTTAAACAAAATTTAAATAATTTGCCAAAAATTCCAACGTTTTCTACCGACCGCCAACATATGTAAGGGAGGTATTGTGATCATACCGATTTTGACATTTCGAGATTTCGATGGATCTCTATGAATTGAGATCCCTACATAACGTTTTGACTATTTTTAGCATGATGTCTGTCGGTCTGTCCGTCCGCCTGTCTGTCTGTCCATCTGTCCGTCCGTTCGTCCGTCCGTCTGTCTGTCCGTCTGTCTGTCTGTCTGTCTGTGTATACGTGCAGAGCAAATTCGGCTAAAAGGATTTTTATGAAACTTCATATTTAAGCTTCTGCCATCAATGGCACGAGTTGATCAACTTTTGGTAAAAATCGGTTGACTAGAAATGGGAGTTTACTCGTGTCGCTTTTAAGATTTTTCCGAATATTTATTTAACAAATTTATTTAACAAAAGTTGCTATAAAAAAAAAACTAATAACTTTTATTTGAGACGTTTTTGTCTAAATTTTTTCATACTTATATGTAACGTTTCCATGGTCATGATAAATAATATCTCTGTTAGGAAATATTAGACCAAGTTATTTCTATTCTGCCGTTAGAATGTATTTTATACAAGTATTTTATGATGGCGGTCGGTCCTGTGGTGGCCACAGCTGATTTTTTTTTTTTGCATTTGCTTCGTATTCATGCCTTCATTAGATTAGTGAGAAATGTATTGACAAATGGCTTCATTTTTTTAATTTTAAAAACGTATTTCTCACTATATACAATGTGTTATTTGTTTTATAAGTATTTCATTGCTATAAATGATTTACTCCTCTTTGATACTTAAAAACAAAAATCTAAAGTAATTCAAGCAATAGGTTGAATCACAACGTATAATTGTACAATAAAATAACTGAACACTACACTACACTCTACACTCTACAGTGTAGAGTGTAGTGGGAGTTCAAAACTCGGTCCTTGGCTGTTAAAAAATTTAATTAAATTTTAAATTTCAAAAAAATACACACACTATATAAGCCATAAATACAAAAAAAAATCATAACATTATTAGCCATCATTAAGCCATGAATTAAAAAATAATAATAATTTTGTCAAAAACACAAAAACTGAATTATTTTTAAAAAACGCAATCTAATAAAAAAATCCTCACGTACGTTTCCGGATTAGATTAGTGTACATTACCTACAGTTTTTTCAAAAACTTTTTTAGCACATTTTTGGATAAAATCGTGTTATAAAATATATTTTAAAAAACTACTTTTCGTTCCTTAGTCTACGTCCTAGAAACTTTCTTTTGATACCGAACAATAAATAAAAAAAAAAAAAATGTCATCGACACAAAAAATCGACATTTTTCGAAAAACTAATCTGATCAAAAATTCCTATTGAACTATTCAGATTTCCATCGATGTTCATTATACACGGTGGGGTGCAAATTAAACAGTTAGAATCCCCTAAACGTACAGCTCACGTCACTGGGCATGCGCTATATATAAATATTAACTATATGGAATACCCCCTACGCAAAATACCCAACTGCGTAGGGCTTCAGAAAGAAAATATACCCATATATGATATTTAGATCTTTGAACGGTGATAAATTCTATGAAAAATTATATCCTTCTCATCATCAGCTATCACTCATAATGTCAATAATAATGGTTCTATAAAGTGAGAGTTTGGTTGCGTCTTTAATATTCCTGCTCAAAAACGCTTTTTCTAAGACGACTAAATGCAGTACCTACTAGCTAATTATATACGATGCTGGACCTCATCATCGATTACCGGAATACTGGAGAGAATAATATCTTGATCAGAGAACTTGTCAACGTTTGTGATATTTACAACATCAAGTGTGAATACTGATTTTCTTGGTGACGCGGATAGTAGCGATGGTTGAAACAGTACTTGCGTTTTGCCTGTGTTGATTTTGAGACCAATGGTGTTTTAACCCTGTGAAAAATGTTTAAATAGTGTACATCCTCTTCTGATTGAGCAACTACGGCATTATCATCTACAAATCTACATACTAGAACTCTATTACAGATGATATTAATGTTAAATATTTTGATCGCTGGCGACCTAAGTTAAGTTGTCCATCAATTCGGTGTGTGATGTTGGTAGCTGGCCGAATGTCATCCTTTATTAAATTAATAACACACATCCTTCTAGGCAGTAGCATAACTAGGTGTTAGCATCGGGGCAATTGCCAAGGGCACTAGTATTTGAAATGGGGTGATGGCAGCCCTTATAATACTTTTTATTCCCTATTGTTTATAAAAAAGACGTGAAGCTCTATATTTGCCAAGGGCACCAAAATCTTAGTTACGCCTCTATTTCTAGGGAATCTATCATAAAGCAGCTATACGAATTTGAATGTAAGAAAACCATGTTACTTTAGTTACATCGGCATCGCAAATAGTAAATTTTTATACTTGTAAATAAATAATTTCTTCCCTTGATAAGTAAAGTAAAATAGTAAGTTAAATATTTAAGTTAAACAGTATCCAAGTAAATGGCTGTAAAGTTGTTTATCTTCAATCTAAATAATTCGCCATATCTGCTTAAGTGTGTAAGAGATAACCAGAATGTATTGAAGTCTACAGAAGTAAATAAACAAAAGTTGAATAACATACAGTGTCAGCGGTAGGTACAGGTAACTTTGATCAATATTGAAATAGTCTCTTCCTACAAATAAATTCGTTAAAACTACCAAAGAAAACGAAAACCAACAACAAAGTTTGGTGTCTGTTTAAATAAGTTTACCTTTTCGTGAATCAACCTGTGTATAAATGTTTAGAGATGTTTATTTCTCGCTTCAGTGTCTCTAATGTGTCGTAATTCTTAGGATAGTGAAATACAAAATTCTATTATTAACTTTCTTTGTTTTTTTAGGAGAAGAAAAAGATCGTAGAATAGTGATACAATTGAAAAAGTTAATGCAGAAAAGTTACTGTTGATCGAACCCTATTTCACAGGGAATACAAAGAAACGCAAGATCTCTTTTTCCATAGGATCGGAGACTAGACACAAGTGAGAAAGCACAAGGCCGGTTCTGGTGGAGGGCAAACGCGTTTACGCACGTGGACGGCTGTTTAAAGAGAGCGGCCGAAAACGAGTTTCAGACGGCTTTTGCGGATGTAAAGTTGTACCAAATTGAAAAACGATAATACTGTATCAAAATAAATAAAAGAAGAATGAAATTATTCCTTAAACCCATAGAAATTTTTTGTTTTGTTAATTTAATTAAAAATTAAAAATTAGTAGAGGACGCTTGCATTTGTAAAAACTATCATTGACTGATAACAGTTCCAAAAGAAAACCAGTGGCGAAGAGAGACCTCCGCTAGACTTCCCCTCCCATAAAAAAAAAAATAAAAAAAATATATATATATATATATATATATATATATATATATATATATATATTTAAATTTAAAATAATTTAAAAGAGTTTTAGGCAAATCTTCAAAAATACATCAAATTATGTTCTATACAAATTTTTGTCCAAGGCATGGTTTACTAGTTACGAATTTTTAAAAATTTTAAAGTTTAATAACTTCCGTTTCCGGTTTCGGATTTTAACAAAAAACAATAAGGTTCTTCTCAATTATTAGGAGAATTTTTTAATATCAGAACGAACTCTCTAAGTTGAACCGTTCTTGAGTTATCGTGTATACACACACACAGACACATATACACAGACACACACACACACATATAGTTTTAAAAAAATTCAAAATATTTTTTTTGGATTCCTGGACTATAAAACGTTGTCATCAGTCAAAATCTCGACAACGAAAATTTTCGCGATTACAATACTTATCCCTTATATATTAAGATCGGGCAAATAAAAAGCGTGGTCTAGGTTGCTCAAGGGCGGCAAAAAGTGAGTTTGAACGCGGGCGGCTTACCTAATACCCAGGACCGGCACTAACAAAGCATTACAATTATCAGCAAAGAAGTATTAAAAGATGACCATAATTCCCAATTAGTGCCAACCTTCGTAGGGTTCCGTAGACTGTACTGTAAACAATTTTTAAATTTTATGTAGAGTATTAAATGTAACCCAGTACTAAACAATATTGATTGACCGTGACGTTATAATAATTTTACTCCATTTAGTATAAAAACCTATTCTAAGAAATTATTTTTTTGCGAAATGTCACTCCTGCGCACGCGCAAGCATCATTTGTATACAAAGTTATGCACGGGTAGTGTACAGCAAATTTCTTTCTTTTGTCTGCAGTTACCTATAGTTTAACGTCTGTTTAGTTTAATCAGTATTTAGTTGTCTACTTCCGTATTTATAAATAATTGAAAATTGTGCTCCCGTGTTCGTTATCAGGTGCGTATATTAAATAATCTTGCATATGTACGTATCACGCATTTCAATGTGTTTAGTTAAGTTTTCCATAACTGGTAAGCAGACAAAATAATATTGCAATAAAGCGGCCAAGATACTTAGTATTGATCGCATATTTATTTGTAAAATACCCTTAATAAATTAACTGCTTAGTAGCGAGAGGGGCACACATTTTATGGCCACTGTATAACCAAGAAAAACTTATACTTTCACGTATGTGATTCTCTGTCTGTAAGAACGAAATGGTCAGTTGAATGGACCTAGAGAGTTGAGAACTCTAGACACTCCTATATCCTTTTACTGATATGAATAATATTTTGCAGATTTATTTTCTAAGAATATGCGAGTAAAATAACATATAGAAATGTCTAGGGTTTCGTAGGCATAAACAAAAAACTCTAGACACTCCTATATCCTATGATCGGTATGAAAAATGTTTTGCAGATTTATGCTCTAAGAATCTGCGGATAAAATAACATATAGATATGTCTAGGGTTTCGTAGGCATAAACAAGAAACTCTAGACACTCTTATATTTTGACTGATATAAACAATATTTTGCAGATTTATTTTCTAAGAATCTGCGGATAAAAGAACATATAGAAATGTGTAGGGTGTCGTAGGCATAAACAAGAAGCTCCAAACACTCCTATATCCTATTATCGATATGAAACATATTTTGCAGATTTAACCCTATATATTACTGACCTAATTTTTTATTTACACGATTATTTAAACTGATTTGAGATATTTAATACATATTGGTAACAATGGTAAATTAATGTAAAAATAAACTAAACGTTTTAAATCATCTTTATTTTCAAAAATGTAAATGTAATGCATTGAGTAAAACTCGCCATGGTACCAAAAATTACCGGCCGAGTTGGTCATTCATATCAACGCCACGAGGTGACAACCTATTTGTGTAAATTTAAAATTTGTTCGAAATATTTAAAATATTTTGGTAAAAATTACAAATTGACACATTCAGTAGTTTGAACTTTTGAAGTTGTATGCGATGTTGGTATTAAAACATGGTAAAATATGTCACTTTCTTAAAATGGCATTCCATTTGACGTATGTCATAAAGATAAATGATATCTTATTTGTAATGACCATAACTAAAAAATCTGAAGTAGCTTTTACAGCATAAGGAATATTTTGGAATGACAAATTTACATTTAAAAGTCAGTACTACACTATAAAAGTATCCAAAATAACCAGATCTGGTTTGACCCTACAAAAGTGAACGCAGTATATTAAAGCGGGTAAACAATTAATTTTTACTGTGTAATAATTACTCACGATTTATTTAAAACTGATTTGAGATATAGTGTAAGTACGCTTTTTCAGTGTGTGCTTTTTTCCTTGTGGTCTTTTTTTCGTGTGTGTATTTTTCCGTGTGCGCTTTTTTCCGTGGGTGCTTTTTTCCGCATGCGTACTTTTATATTATATAAGTATTTGGAAAATTCATTTTAAATTTAACGTCTCAAATCATTTTTAGGGTTTTGTAGGTATGACTAAATAATCCTTATACCGTCATTTTGTCGTCTGTCTGTCTGTCTGTCTGTCTGTCTGTTCGGTTAAAATTGTAGCCAAACGGCTAAACCTAGAGAGTTGCAATTTGACATGCTTATACAACTCTATGACCCGTACATAGAAAAAATACTAAAACATCTAAAAAACATATGCCCCTAAAAATATAAACAAATACGTGTTCACCGAAAAAAAAAAAAAAAAAATTAAATTCTGATTTGGATATCAAATGAAAGCCCTTAGTACGTATATTAACGATTAAAATTTTATTTTTGCAAAATAAATTATTTTGACGGGATTTTTGCAAAAATTGTGCAAAAAAAATTTTTGTCCCACACCCTGTAGCCCAGATGGTTTAAACTGGTTAATTTAAAAATCTGAAAAAATTCTAAGTAATGTACATTGGTGTGAACCTGAATAGTACAACAGGAATTTTTGATCAGATTATGTTTTCGTAAAATAACGCATTTTTTGTGTTTTTAACTAAAATATGTTAAATATTTAATTCGCTATATAACACAGTAGATAAGTAAGCGCTCGTAGCGTAGTTCGTAGCGTCGTCACTTCGTAATTTGCAAACTACAGTTCGATTCCTGTCAATTTTATTTTTCCTGTATTTCCTAGTTTTAATTATTCACAAATCATTTTATTTATTTGTATTTATAATTTTACTTGGTTATTTACAGTTACGAATATTGATGGGTTTGCAGTTGTAGAATAGTACCAATGATCCTTGCTATATATAAAAAAAAAAAAAAATACTGCACATATTTAGATACTTAAATATTGGTATTAGGCATTCGAATTGAAATTCATAAAAAAATATTTTGACATTAAATTTGTTTTGGCATCCCAAATAATTATCAATTAGCACAAATGTAATGCACTGAGTAAATATCAATCGTTTTCCCATCTTAAAAAGTTTATGAATAAATAATTCGGAATAAAACTTATTATTTGTCCAATTTTTTATAACGGGCGAAGAGTTGATTCAATTTGAATTTGATGAAGTAAGGCGTATGGCTAGAGAAAGAAGTCAGAGGCGTCGAGCTGATCTAGTTGTTTCAATTGATGTATAAAATCCGTACAACCTCCTACAAGATTATTATTATTGGAGAAGTGTTTAGATGGAAGAGCTGAATTAGTCTTTCAAAAGATATCGAAAGTTGTGATTTTTAATATGCACCCACAATTAGTTATCACTTACTAAATACCTCCAAAACCCTAAAATTTGTAAATATTCACCTATGAATATTTTTCTTCCTTTTAGTCTACTCTTCCTTTCCATTACTTGCCTTTTCTCCTCCCATCTTTTCATCTGCACTATCCATATTCTTCCCTCCCCCCTTCCTACTTCTTGTATTCTCCCTAGTTCTACTTCCCTACCTGTCAACTCCCTTACGATTCTTTTTATTTCCCCCTCCTTGGGGGAAATAAAAATTTCCGTTTAACTTATTATTTCCGTTTAACTCCGCTCCTCTGACTACAAGATTGTTTTTCCTCTCCTTCCTCTCTTTCCTCTCCTGTGCCATTTCCAGCTCTTCCATTCTTCTTTCCATCTGTTTCTTCTCCTCGCTCGCCTGTTCCTCCTGCCTGTCCCCGTTCATCCTACTTTCCATGACCTCCATTCGCTCCTTCGTTTCTTGTAGCTCCGTCTTCACTTTCCTGAGCTCTTCCTTGAAGATCTCCTGTTTCCTTCCGAAATCTTCCTCCATTGATCTTATTTCTTCCTTTATCTCCTCCTTGTCTTTTTCTCTTTGTTTATTTTGCTTTTCTATTGTTCGCATCCTCCTTAGAATCTCCTCCAGCATTCCTTCGATGTGATGTTTCCTACCTTCTACCTTTTCTTCATTTACCTCCGTACTTTCTCCCTCTTCAATGCCTCCTCTATCTCCTGCTTTCTCCTTTATTGCCAGGATAGTAAGACCGCCTTACTATCCTTTTTGGCCTTTGTGTCTCTTCTCCTTTTTCCTTAACTTCCTGCGTCTTCTCCTCCTTCTTCTTCTTCTTCCCGTCAACCCCTCTCCTTACCCAGTCCGACAAACACCCCACGCTGTTCGCTCTCTTTCTTGCTTCCATCTCCTTGTCCACCCACTCTCTTCCTCGGCAAAGAAAATGGCCCGTCTGTCGTGTCTTCTACCTTCTTTCGCTATGTGTGCTGCTTGTTGCGGTAGCCACAAGCCAGTCAGGCGTCACAAATTCAGTGCTGCTTCGTCTGTACTTAATTCCAGTCGAAACCCAAATCTGTGCTAGCCCGACCTACTTGCTGCTTTTCGGCGATAGATGTCCTTCTTTTGCAAACTAGCACAGCCACACCCTGTTTACCGGCCTTTTACTTATTCCAATTATAACCTACAAAAATAATATATAAATAGTTTATTTGAACAATACCCACGAAAAAAAGTCACTGCCGAAAACCTCACTGGCACCTAAAACGCATACACCAATATACACTACACTATTTGAACTGATCGATCACTAATTTGTCACAAATTCTCAAATACAATCGCTGCCCTGCCGCGCACGTCCTACCTCTCTCGCTTTCAACTCAAAAAAAAATGGGATTAGACAGAACGACACCAGGATATATAGTGAGAGAGGAAATGAAGAGGGAAAAGCTGAGAGTGGGAGCCGGAGCGAGGGCGGTGAAGTATGAGGAGAAAATCAGAAGGGTCGAAAGAAGGAAAATATTAAGATAATGCTGGGAAGATAGAATGAAGGAAGAACAAAAGGTTAAACTGTCGGAATGGGGAGAAACAAGGAAAGAGTACTATTGGAGATGTGGGATGGACATAAGGGAAGCTGAGCGAAAGAGAAATGGTGGAAGAAACATAGTAGAAGAATTGAGGAGAAGAGAAAAGGAGGTACAGGAGCAGGAAAGAACAGTAAGAATAGTCAATTCAAGGAATGTGAAAAGGTATAGAGAGATAAGGACAGTAGGAATACCTAAATATTTGAAAGGGAGGAGAGGAAAGGCAGGGGGCAGAGTTAGAAGGATTGCCAGATTAAGATGCGGAAATGAAGAACGGAGTAATAGGTATTGGGCAAAACCAGAGGATAGGCTATGCAGAATGTGTAGGGAGGAGGAAGAATCCTTGGAACACCTAACAAAAAGATGTGGAAAGATGACAAAATGGGAGGGAGAGATAAAGGAGCTGTTGAGTGAAGAAAGAAAGGGAGAAAGGTGGGTGAGAGTACTGGAGCAAAAAAGGAAGGAATGCGGAGAGGTAAGACAGAACTGAAAACAGGAAGGAAGAGAGAGGCAAAGGAGGAGGTAAGAAAAGAGGGAAGAGAAGCGAAGAAAGAGGGGAACAACAACTGGAGTCAAGAAGGAAGGAGACCGGAGATGGAAGCCGAAAAGAGAATAGTAAGAAAGAGAGGAACACCGGAGGAAGAATTTAGAAGAAGAAGAAGAAAGAAAGTCATAAAATGTATTTTATTATTATTTTATTATTATTATGATTATTTTTTCAATGTACTGGTTACAACCCTAAACGCCGCAAGGCCTAGGGTAAATAAAGAAATTGTAAAAATTCACACTCCACATCTTTTTCTTATTATTGTTTTCTCATTAAAGATTACTGGTTTCAAATTTGTGTTTATTACTAAATTTTACGGTATTAAATTATATTATTCGGTAATAAATATGTTTTTATATGCTGTCAAATATAATTAAACATGATATAGCATGTAATACTTAGCACAATGTAGTGTCCATATTAAATTAATGACCGTAGTCAAGGGAGCCATCATACCTTCTTGTCTGCAAAAATCCAGATAGGGGCAGTTACATTAGTCTCACAAGGGATATCCTAACCCTTATGCTGTGAAAAAAACTTGTAGTTTCCATCAGACTTCTTGCAACATGGATTTCTTAGGAAGGTCAAAGGTTTCGACTTTTTATAAGATTGTTAATTCTGATAAGTTTAGGAAAATATTTATCACAAAATTAATTACCTAATGATTTCATAAAACTATTTGATTACTTCAAGAAAACTATACACGAGGTTTATTAGACAATTGTTAACAGCTGGACCGCCGAAACAAAGCGGTTGTGTAATTTCAGACGTCAGAACCCTAATTTAAAAATTGTAAAACTTCAAAATAATTATCGGACGCAATAGATATGTTTTATTAAAATAAAATATGTAGTAAGAACAATTCCATAATTTAAATGAAAGTTTTTAAGGTATTTAGAATGCTCATATATTTTCTTTTCTGCATTGAAGGTTTCATGTTGTATTGCTTCAATATCATCAGCGTCAATGAACATCTGTGCTAATTTCTATTAAAAAGAAGATAATCTAGAGCCGTTAAGCTGTAGTTCTATAATGATCAATTTGTTAGCATATTGTTTACTAAATTATATATTACTAGGTTATTACGCGTCAACAATGACGGATTTATAAAATAAAAATTTCAATTGTTTGTATGTGTATTTGGTTTTATTTTTAACGTATCTTAATTTCATCGTCGGTCAACGAATCACGGGACAGAATATCATCCGTTAGCCAATAACGGGAGAGAGTGTCACCTGTCAGCCAGTCAAGAGACAGGGTGTCCTCAGTTAGCTAATCTTGAGAAAAATTGACGTTGTAATGTTACAGACACTACATACAGACACTTGCTAATTATATAGTTAGAGTATTTATTCATGATCTTTTTAAGATGGGAAAACTTAAATTGGCAAAATTAATTTATGCCTAAGAAACCCTAGACATTTCTATATATAATTATATTCGTAGATTCTGAGAGAATAAATCTGCAAAATATTGTTCATATCGGTTAAAGGATATAGGCGTGTCCAGAGTTTCTCTTTTATGCCTACGAAACCCTAAACATTTCTATATGTAATTTTATCCGCAGTTTCTTAGAAAATAAATCTGCAAAATATTTTTCTTATCTATCATAGGATATAGGAGTGTCTAGATTTTCTTGTTTATGCTTACGAAACCTTAGACATTTCTATATGTTATTTAATTATCAGTTTCTTAGAAAATAAATCTGCAAAATATTTTTCATATCGATCATTGGATATAGGATTTTCTAGAATTTCTTGTTTATGCCTACGAAACCCTAGACATTTCTATATGTTATTTAATTCGCAGTTTCTTAGAGAATAAATCTGCAAAATATTGTTCATATCGGTCAAATCATATAGTAGTATCTATAGTTTCTTGTTTATGCCTACGAAATCTTACACATTTCTATATGTAATTATATTCATAGATTCTTAGAGAATAAATCTGCAAAATACCTGTCAATCAAGAGACCTTAAGAGTCTCCAGTTAGCCAATCACGAGAACCTTAGGAAAAATGACGTCACAGTGTTACCCAGATCACAAACACACACTAGCTAATTATATATGTACGATTATTTATTTTTGTTGAATATTTTACTTTATTTATATATGCTATTGTGGCATTCCGTAAAACCTATACTAGAAATCCCTCGTGGTTCCACAAAACAAATAATGACTATCGATTCTCATGAAAATTCCGTAACTATCCTTAATTTAATTTACTCCTGGAAAACTAGAAACTAAACCACCATAAATAGTTAAAAGTTTACAACTCTCTACAAGAGCCTTTCCAAAACTGTTTTCCGATGCACTTTTAGAAAGGTACAGCACCCTTCAAAAGTAGATAACGTAAAATGTAAATTCTTTAAATATTTCCCCAAACAAGTGTAACTTTGTAAAAGTTTCGTAACATTTCCTAAATGTTAAACGGGCCGTAACCAACCAGTAAATTGTAACACCACATTTTACAGAAAACTTTCCACAGCTCCTCAGTTCCACTCTTCAGTTCTACCAACAGTATTCACAACAAAACATTCGACATTGCAATTAGCTCTTCAACTTCCACTTGTTTGAATTGGTACAAAAAACTACTTAATAATACCCTCTAGGATACACTACTTCCAATTAAACTCCAATGAAACTAATTGTTATAGGTTTTACTTTTTAACTTTTGCTAAGGTAAACGACCTGGCTGTTTCAAAAAACTGTGTCATAAGTACTCTCTCTAGATTAAAGATATCATAGTTATCGACAAATATATCTCAAAATAACTTCATTCTCGCTGTATATTCGCTAACTGTAATGTAAATGGTGTACTAGGGGTATTTAATAAAGCAGTGACTTTGATAAGAGATGGCGCTAATATAATAATAATAATAATAATAATAAATTTATTTAACCAACAACACATTACATAAGAGTTGTGGATTAGTCAAGATGACACATATAATATAAATTGATACCACATGAGTTAACAATACATATACATTTAGCAAATAGTGCAGTTAAGAGATTACCTTATTCAATATTAGCCTTTAAGGAAAAATAGTTCTGCAAGTTGAGCTAAAGAGGGCACCTGCTATTATGCAAATAGCACGTTTTTGAAATACAAAAACCGACGATTCAGAGGAACTTCCTCAACACAAAATGCCATAGCCAATGGGTTGCGTGAACCGTTCCAAAGTAAGCAGCTCTGAGTATATCTAATGAAACCATATATTTAAGCTTTTTTAATATAAAATAAGATTTGCTAAGTTTAGGTAGCCCTGTAGTCAACGTGATTTTGCCAGCTCAGATTATCGCTTATCATTATACCTAAAAATTTTGTTGATTGGGATCACTGAATACTTTTGTGTTCTTGTAAGTGGATATATGGGCTGGTAACAAGTGCATTTTTGTGTCCATGGAAGAGCAGAGCATGACATTTTGGCATTATTTTGAAATAATGCAGGCATATCATTTATATATAACAGAAATAATACTGGGCCAAGAAAAGAATCTTGTGGGACTCTACTATTACAGTGTCACTTGTGAGATCTGAAATTGTTATAGTTTTGGCTAATAGAATCAACTTGTTCTCTATTAGAACAAGAATGATAAGATTGCGGCGGACCCACAATACCGATGTCATTTAATTTACCATAATGGAATGATTGACTAAATCAAATTCTTTAGAAAAATCGTAAAACAAGTCTAAACAATATCATTTTGCCTCTAAGGTTTTGTGTATAGAACTCAGAAATGAAAAAATGGCTGTTGTGGTCGATTTAGATTTAATAAAACTAAGTTGAAATGGAATATGGATTGAATATTTGCTGATAAAGGATAATAGTCTACGAAAAAATTATATTACAAATATCTTTGAGAAACAAGATTGGATTGCAATGGGTCTGTAATTATTCATATCAGTTTAACTCCCATTTAAGATCGCAAGTTTGATACTATTTCTGACATTTGCCATTTTTTATAGATGTAGACACTAAGTTTAAGTAGATCTGTGAACTAATAAATTTTCAACTGTGTTTGGTAATGGTTAATTTTGTGTTTATTTGCTGCAAATGAAGAAAAGTGAATTCCGTATTTAGATAAAGCAGTACTTGTTGCGTTTAAAAACCATTAAAGAAACTAAAGCAGAGCTAAAACAGTATTATGGGAACTTTGCTCCGTCGCATGGAATGGTTCACGAGTGGTTCACTGAATTTCGTTGTGGTTGTACGAGCATGAAATAGGTCGTACGAGCTGTAATTATACAGAGTGTTCATTTTAAATTGCGCACAATTGCTATCTCGAGAACTATAAGAGCTACGAGGTTGTTTAAAATACACAAAAAATACTATTTTACAGGAAAATGTCAGTGAGTGAAGCAATATTTTATTTCGACCAGTGGTTCTCAAAGTACGTTGTGCAACTCTTATTTTAAACAGGAACATACATTTTATATTTACTTATTCTATAACGTATTCTATTCTGATTTCAACGATATAGACGAGTCATAGCCTTACATCACAAAATAATCGAGAAAAACTCAAGTTTGTTTGAATTTTATTGAAATGAATTATTATGAACTTACAAATATTGTTCAAAATTACCACGGATCAGGAACTTTTGTAGTAGGGGACCATTCTTTGTACATATTTACCGCAGCACGAGAATTCTTGTGACATAAAACGTACACTTTGAACATATCAATTTTTTTCTCAAGAGTAAATTAGTCATTTTCTTTTCGAAATATCAACACAACAAACTGTATTGACAAATTAGAACAAGTTATGAAACAAAACAAGAATTTTATCATTTATAACATTTTTGTTTGAACGAGATTCCAAAAATTAATGTGTAGTGTGAATTTTCACACATTAAAAGGTTTCGCAGGTATATAATAAGTGAAGGCTAAGTTAATGCTGAGTGTGTAGGACAAATTTTGCTTTGTAGTAATCACGCAAAATGAACGATATTTTTAAAATAATTTATCGTCTGTTAATCTAAGAACTTTAAAAACAAATTTTATGTTAAAATATTTTTTGTTAATTTTAATTCAAGGCTTCGAACCGATATTTTATTCGTTTCGGTTTTTGTTCCGATTCAATTAAAAATAATATCAGTTCGGTTCCGGTTTTCGTTCCGGCAAAAAAAAAACGTTTTTTTTTTTTTTCGATTTTCGGTTCAGTTCCAAGTGGTAAATTTTTAAATACTTTTATTTGTTTTAGAAATTTATTTTCTCCACGACCACTATAGAATTTACCAATTCTAAAACAAATTTTGACTACAGAAAGTTAATATTCTAAAACAAGAGTTGGAATTTT
The DNA here is from genome assembly GCA_963971575.1 of Liopterus haemorrhoidalis. NCBI lineage: Eukaryota > Metazoa > Arthropoda > Insecta > Coleoptera > Dytiscidae > Liopterus > Liopterus haemorrhoidalis. The sequence continues at coordinate 34,561,667 of OZ020615.1, forward strand.
ATTCTAAAGCACTTATCTTCTTATGCATGTTGCGTGTATTTCATTCCATCACTTCTTATGGAATAACTATTCCATACTTGTAATCATTTGTTTTTGTAGGGTTACATTAACATATATGCAATGTTTACATTAAATAAATGCAACATAACTTCTTAAAAAGTACTAAAATAGTGACTGATGTGCGACAAATTAAATTAAAATTAAACAAATAATAAATAAAAATAAGTTTAATTAATTGATTACTTTGTTAATTAATTGTTTACCTAACCTAACCATATAAATTATTTGTTAAGATAAAATGTTGTTTGTTAAAATAATTATTTGTTGTTTTTTTTTTTTTTTTTCTGGTGAACGTGGTGAAAGTAGCGTCTGTGACTCGGTTGGAAGAGAAAATTCGATGCTCCTGATGCTCACGCTCGCCTGCGGCTCCCGCTCGGAATCTTCCACTCGCATCGAATTTTCTCATTCCAACCTTGTTACAGAATATACTATTACTACTATAATTTAGAAGTACATTTTATTCCTTATTTTGTAATAATAATACCAAGACCGCTGCCAGGGAACGGCTTCTGGGCGTTATAAAATTAATAAAATGTATTTTATATTCACTCCCATAAACATTATCTGAACCGAAATAAACCGATAATTTTTTTCGGTTCAGCTCCGGTTTTCGTTCCAACCAAAATAACGGGTTTTTTCAGTTTTCGTTTCAGTTCCGGTTCGAAGCCCTGTTTTAATTCGAATACCTAATACCATTATTTAGGTTTCTAAATATGTAAGATTTTGAAAATTGCGCCTATGGCTTCCATTGGTTGTTTTAGGTCATATGCTCAGCCCCTCTGGTTTCGTATACATGACACATAGAATGCAAATAAAATTCCAACAATTCCAACTGGTTATTAAATTTACGCTCATAAAAAATAAATGCAACATTTGCCAAAATATAACTAGAATTTTGGCAAAATAATTTTAAAAAAACAAAAAATAAATTTGTCTCTTCCCCAAGTTTGCTGCGTAGCAAGCGAGCAAGCTAACCATTAGACCAGGATACGCCTTCTAGTATGTTACATAACTATAACTTTTGTACATTGTCAACCAAAAAAACACAAAAAATGCGTTATTTACCGAAAACATAATCTAATCAAAAATTCCTGTTGTACTATTCCGGTTCACGCCAATGTTTGTACATAACTTAGATTATCTTTTTTAGTTTAAACCATCTGGGCTCCTGGGCGTGGGACAAAATTTGTTTTGCACAATTTTGGCAAAAATCGTATCAAAATAATTTATTTTGCAAAAATTAAATTTTGATCGTTAATTCACGTACCAAGGGCTTTCATTTGATACCGTACTCAAAATTTAAAAAAAATATACATTTTTTTTTTGATGAGCACATATTTGTTTATATTTTTAGAGGGATATGTTTTAGTATTTTTCCTATGTGTGGGTCAAAGAGTTGTATAAGCATGCCAAAATTGAACTCTCTAGGTTTAGCCGTTTGGCAACAATTTTTACCGAACAGACAGACAGACAGATGACAAAATGACGGTATAAGAGTTTTTTGGTCGACCTACAAAACCCTAATAAAATTCAAATAAATTAAATTTGCTTAATCGTTGAAACCAGAACAGAATACTGTACCGAATACATACCTACAAAACCCTAATAAAATTCAAATAAATTTAATTTGCTTAATCGTTGAAACCAGAATAGAATACTGTACCAAATAAGTAAAAATAAAATGTGTTCCTTTTTAAAATAAGAAAATTGTATAAAGTTCTTGGAGAACCACTGGTCGAAATAAAAAATTGCATCACTCATTTATCTTTTTCAGTAAAATAGTATTTGTTGTTAAATTGAAGCAACTTCGTAGCTTCTATAGTTCTCGAGATAGCAATGGTGAACAATTTAAAATGAACATTCAATATAAGTGCTGAGAAGCTCATAAAGTAAAAAAAAAAAAAAAAAAACATAGTAGTATGTAATATACCATCACTAATACGCATATATTGTTGAAAATGCTCGTTTTGGAATATTATTCATATGAACTACCTTATTAAAACATCATATTTTAATGAATTGTAATTTAGTTTATAATTGTAACTTGCGCACATTCATCGTGTAATATAATTGCAACATTTTTCAAAAGTTTGGAGTAATAACTCAAAATCTAACACCGATTATATACTGACATAATTAACATTATTATTATTTTCAAACGTGGATTAATTGATATATTTACAAAATTAATTGTGTTGCATCGCTCCAGTTTTGTTTAAAAATTAATTATATTAATTACCAGTGCAATGGTAGCGCGTTATATTTGTAAATAAAATTTATTACGCACAGGGTTTCAGTTGATCACCTACTAAACAAAATTTGACGGAAAATGGTGTTTCAATTGCTAAATAATAACAGTATAATTGCTATAATACATTTTAAAAATACAATAACATATTAAATACAATAATTGTACAGTAATTTTGTCGTTATTTATACAACTTAAATTAGTTTTATGTAAAATCGTACACCACTTAATTTAATCTTCGGCAGTGCGTAGATTATCTTCCAGTGCACAAAGTAGTTCACGCATCTGGTCTAATCATACTTTAGGTCCGACGATATTTTCCTTCTTCTTGTATGGAAAATTGGTAACCGTCGAGTTTTTCGAAAACGAGTTCTGCGAAAACGAGTTCTTCGAAAACTAATTCTTCAAACGATCAATTCTTCGAATGACCAATTCTTCGGAAAATATTGTTTTACTGACAATTATTTACATATTGTAAGCTGTGGTAGTCCTGTAGATTGTATTTTACGCCAAATACATTGGCTAAAGTGAAAAACGTAAATGCAATGTCTTGTTAGAGGAAATTCTCATTGAAATGTGTTTATCATTGCAGCTTCAAAATCAGTCATGAAAGTTTAAGGGTTACACTGGCCAGCTTAATCTTTCACTTTTTTTAAAAAGTGAACATAAGTTTCTTGTCTTTTGTTGGGGAGTAAAGCAAACACCAATGGAATTGATCTATTATTGTCTTTAAACCCATGAATTGTGTAAAGTTGTTCGAACAAGGGTGGGACGGTTTTAAAAGTATCATATCCATGCCCATGATTAGAATGGCGTAAAATATCCAAAATTGCTTGAGTGGAAAAAAATTAATATTCGGTTATCTTCAGCTCCGGAATCATAAAGAAGAAAAATTTCGTTTTTTTCTGCTTTGGTATATTCATCAGAAAATGTATGTCACGCCTGGATAATCGCTGCAATCGCTGGCCCATTATTTTCCTTTCCACTAATACCTCGCACTGTTCTAATTAAACTTGCGAAAATAAAAAGAGGCTCGCATTTGCAATATGTCTGCGAGCCCGTATAAATTTTGGGTTGTTCTACACACACGCACGCACTGTCTGTAATTGTCAGTAAAAAATTAATTATCGAAGAATTGGTTATTCAAAGAACTGATTGTTCGAAGAACTCGTTTTCGAAGAGTCAGTTTTTGAGGAATTAATTTTCGAAAAACTCGTTTTCGAAGAACTTGTTTCGAAGAACTCAACGGGAATCGGCAAGTTTATCTAAGTTTTTAAGTTTATTTCTGGTTACGTGACAAAAATATTGAAAGGTCTACGTTGGACAATCATCGGTGTATCAAGCAGTCCAGGGAATGCGAAAGATCCAACTCCAGCAACATAACTCAAAAGGGTCCATATTTCTTATCAATGATTTTCAACATCCACGTTTCTACTACATATAATATGCTACAGAAGCTACAGGAAACTATTGGAAAAACAAGTGCCGGCACACATTAGATTGTTGCTCTTAGTTGTATCTTTCCAAATTATTGTTAGATTTGTCATAGATGTAGGTACTAACAACATTTAAATTTAATCTTGATTAGGTGAGTAACGTCCGTAAGTTAGTAATTATAGTTGAAGGTAATGGGATTCGGACCAGTCAGAAAAAAAAACATATTTATTAACTTCGCTTACGTTTCGATTTTCGTAGCTCTGATGAAGATTTAAATTGAATCGAAACGTAAGCGAAGGTAATAAATTTATTTTATTTTCTGACTGGTCCGAATCCCATTACCTTTAACTATAATTTAAATTTAATGTTCAGAAAAGAACCTCCCTTATTGCTTCCACCTAGTTAGGCTAAGGGAATGCTGATAAGAAAGAATTAAAGAAGAACAAAAAAGCAAATTGTCGGCATGGGGAGAGACAAGAAAAGAGTACTTTTGGAGGTTTGGAATGGACATAAGAGAAGCAGAGAGAAAGAGAAACGGAGGAAGTGATATAGTAGAAGAATTGAGAAGGAAAGATAAGGAGATACATGAGCAGGAAAGAACTAACAAAATCGCGGAGTGTGAAAAGATATATTGAAGGGGAAAAGACTGATAACTGATCATAACTGCTGATTTTTTAGCATTAACCATTAAGCAGTGGTTGTTACAATAATGTATAAGAGAAACCAGATCTTTATTCAAGATTTTAACAGCTTCAGCTATGGACTCTGGCTTGAAGGATAAATGCAATTGGGTATCATCGGCAAAGAGACGAATTTTACAATATTTTATTGCGTTTTCCATGTCAAAGATATAAATAGAATAAAGAATCGGTCCCAGACAGGAGCCTTGTGGTACGCCCTTAGAAACGAATCTATCGTCTGAAGTTTTATTATTCAACAATACTCTCTGCGTGCGATTATTGAGGTAAGATTCGAAAAATTTGGTAGTTTGGATGTCAAGGCCAATTTAGTTTAATTTCTGAAGAAGAAGTTCATGGTTGATACTATCAAACGCCTTGGTAAAATCGAGAAGTAATAGGCAAGTTGACAATTTATTCTCAGTTGAAACAAAAATATTGTCCGTGACATCCAAGAGAGCAGATATTGTACTATGTCCAGGTCTAAATCCAGATTGTGTTTCAGAAATAATATTATTTGAGAAAACATATTTTGACAGCTGGGCATATATGATCTTTTCAAAAACTTTGCTGAGAGCATTTAAAATGCTTATAGGGCGCAGATCCGAGAAGTTTTCCGATTTATTAATCTTGGCTCAGGGAAGGATTATAGCGTTTCCATACGTTGGGAGAAACACTATGTTTTATACAGAAATTAATTAGATGGCATATATGGGTAGTGCATGTAGGTATTAGTAACTGTATCATTGGTGTGTTAAATAAATATAAATTGGTGTATAAATAAATCTGGAAAATATTGTTCATATCGGTCAAAGGATATAGGAGAGTTTAGAGTTTATCGTTTATGTCTACAAAGCCCTAGATATTTCTATATGCTATTTCATCCGCAGTTTCTTAGAGAATAAATCTGCAAAATATTGTTCATATCGGTCAAAGCATATAGAAGTATCAAGAGTTTCTTGTTTATGCCTACGAAACCTTAGACATTTCAGCACATAAATTCGTAGATTCAAAGCATATAGGAGTGTCCAGAGTTTTTCGTTTATGCCTACGAAACCCTAGACATTTCTGTACGTAATTATATTTGTAGATTCTTAGAGAATAAATCTGGAAAATATTGTTCATATCGGTCAAAGGATATAGGAGAATTTAGAGTTTCTCGTTTATGTCGACGAAACTCTAGACATTTCTATATGTTATTTTAATCGCACTTTCTAAGAGAAGAAATCTGCACAATATTATTAATGTCAGTCAAGGTATGTAGGGGTGTCTAGAATTTCTTGTTTATGTCTCCGAAATCAGACGAATCATCCCGAATTATTCAGACCATTACGAACAGACAGGACTAAGCTTTTTTACTATAGGGATTCTTTTGATTGTATTCAATTATTTATTTTATTTCCTGGAATGGCTGCAAAGCGTTTGAGAACTGCACGCAGAGCACCGTTTGGGCATCGATGGTCTAGAGTAATTAACTGAATGACTGGGCTACGGTTTCGTTGTATAGTGGCTGACTTTCAATATTTGTACTCCCAGCTGCACCTCTTTTAGTAGATACCAACGAAATCCTGAAAAAATACACATTTCTTCATACTTCACATGTATTTTTTTTTTTCAGTTTTTTTACAGATGTACAAGGTATTGCGGAGTCTGTCTGTCCAATTCTAGTCTCTCCCATGTTGAATTAAATATATCTCTGTCATTTTAGGATTTCCCTGTATGAAAACAGTAATAATTACCAGGCGTTCCATATAAATTAACTGAGATATAACTCTGAAATGCATGTAGTGATTAGAGCGGAGGTAAGTAGACGGTGTGTCAGGAGTAATTAACATGTTACTTCTTGGTCGCGCATATGGTACCTCAGCGCCGACGTTCACCTACTGGAATAATTCATATAAAATTTACATACATAATCGCACGACGTGCCTTTTTATTTTCATTATGTTAAACTTAGTTCAACAAGAAGATATTTCGAATGGAAATAAACGTTTCTGTTTTATTTTTAATAACGTGGCGCTTCAACGATTTTCTAAAATAAAAGACTAGTAAATTTATCTGTCCATTAATTGTGCTTGTAAAAAATTTAGATAATCACATCTCGAAAAATCTAATGCTCAACATAACTTTACAAATTAATTATTATTTGATTATATTCAAATTATTTTACAAAGGACTCACATAAAATCATAATATTATAACTAGAACTGAACGTTTTGTGTAGGTTAAAGCTCAACACCTTCAAAAATGTACCAATATTTCTTCTTATTCTCATTTTCTGTTTTATTGATACTAAAAATGAAAAATATTTTAATTAATTTGAGCCTCCTCCCTGTATTACATATGCATTTATGCGTCAAGATTACTAAAGTAAAAGTTGTCTCGTAACTTCTGACCAACCAGAGCGTGAGAGGAATACGTCACCTACGTATCTGCTTGGTTCAAACTAGCATACAAAATTAATATAGATGTTGCATGTTTTTAAATATTTTTATTGACTATATTCATACTAGATATTTATTTCAAGACAGTTGTACTGAATAAATTATAAATAAAACCTAAGGAAATTTTATACTGATTTATATAAAATTTAAGGTGATGGGTATTTGTATTATAGTTAATAAATAACAAGAAAATCGAATACAAATATAATTTTAGCAATATTTAAATAAAAATAGAAAAACAAACTGCTATAATAATATAGTCATTTTTAAAGTTGGAGGCTATATCAGTTTTTAAAAACGGCTGGACGCATTTTAACGAAATTTGGTACAATAGAGTAGAACCAGGATCAAATATAGGCATGATATCTCAAAATATTCTTTCTTAGGAGGTGTTTCTAGGTTAAAACTGGTACTAAAAAACTTAAAATATTTCATTTATAAACAGAACTATCTTAACAAAAAAAAAAATATACAATAAAAAAGTTTATAAGAAAAAAAAATGTATATAAGAAAACTAATCTTATTTTTTCCATGCATTTTTTCAATTTGATGATATCAGGGTAGTTACGGGGGGGACACCCTCTCCGACACTGGGACACATCAAAAATGAATGTAAGAAAATTTATTTAGAACGAAGAAACATTCCTTTTATGTTCAATAAGATGAATAATGGTGGGGGGGGGGGAGTATAAGGAGCGCTTCTTATACGCTTGAAATATCTCACTTATTATTTACTTAATAAGAAAAGTGGTTTCGAATGAAGGAATGATTCTTTTCTGTTTAATGTAGTTTTTAGTTAGACTTGTAAGCAGCAACACTACATATTGTTCCAGTCATTTTAACACTAATAAATAAACACTAATAATATGTAACTTAAAACATTACAACACACTTAAAAGAAGTTAATACCAGTAGAAAATCAAAAAATTAAATGATATTTTTATATTTATAGACAAAATTTAAACTTCACGAGTATATAACACATACGATAAACAAAGGCTGACGTCCCGTTAGCAGACAGATGACGTGTAGATTCGCTATTTACCTCCACCACTACAAGTTACGAGACAACCTTTACTTTAATAATCTTGTATATGCGTACAATTGTATGTTCCTAACGTGGTGGTCTGAGAATGTACTATACAATGGAAACAGAGCAAACTGTGCTATACATGTGATACTTTATGAACTTACTCGTAGTATGTAATGAGCTCCGTCCGATATTATTTACCGAGTTTACTGCACATCTAACTGTACATTGGTAACTTAGATGCAAACTGCTGTACACATGTAAAGAATATTACTATAGGTCAGTCGTTCAATTAACGCAGTTGGTCATTTTGCGTCATAACTGCAATGACAAACTTAGTGGCGAATTTTTTCGCATGTAAATTATAGATCATTTATTTTAATAAAACACACCTTTTGAAGTCATATTTAGTTTGTTCGATAGTCATTTTGAAGATTTACAAATTTTAAAAGTGTTTATTTAATATAGGGACATTTGTAATAGTATCGCTAAATAAAACGATGTTTACATTGCACATTTTATTATTCTAATGTGTTTTGATTCTTGTGTTCAAATATCTAACGTATAATAATTTCTAAAAAACTTAATTTCTTATAGATATCTTATAGATTTTCATTTGATATTGTGTGTAGTGCATAGCTCTTTAGGTTAAATTCAACGGATTTCTAGTTTCTTTTCTTTGATCATATTTTTGGATCCCATCAGCCCTTTTTAGGACTATTTACCAGGTCTACAAGTATGAAATGCGGATTTTTTTTAAATAAAACACATTAAACTCAAAAGAGCAGTAAAAGTTTATTTATTCAAAGTATGCTCCATTAGAAGTTATACATTTTTCCCATCTTTCAGACAATTTGTGAATACCTCGCCAGTAGAACTCTTCCCCTTTCCCCGCATACCATTCATCTAGCCATTCTTTCACATATTCATATGAACAAAAGTGCTGCTCGGCAAGTGCGTGACCCATCGATGCGAACAAGTGATAATCTGAAGGGGCCAACTCTGGTGAGTAAGCGGCATGGGGTAGCACTTCCCACTTGAGTGCCTCCAATGTGTTGCAAACTGCTTTTGCCTTATGTGATGGAGCTTTATCGTGAAGAAAGATTACCTTGTGCTGTCTTCTTTCGTATTCTGGTCGTTTTATGAGCAGCGAATGGTTCAATTCGATCAGTTGTTGTTGGTAGCGTTGGGCATTAACTATTTCACCAGGTTTTAACAATTCATAATAGACCACACCCTTTTGGTCCCACCAAGTACAGAGCATTGTCTTTTGGCCAAAGCGATTCGGTCTTGCAGTTGATGTGGATGGTGAGCCTGGGTTCACCCATGATTTTTTGCATTTGGGATTTTCAAAATAAATCCATTTTTCATCGCCAGTAATGATACGATGCAAAAAAGACTTTATTTTGTATCGTGCAAGCAAAATTTCACAAGGGTTTTTGTGTTTTTCAATCTGCCTTTCATTCAATGCATGTGGAACCCATCTGCCGACTTTCTGAATCTTACCCATCTCTCGTAGGCGATTGGAAACAGCTTGTTGACTAACGCCTAACTGCTCTGCTAGTTGTTTTTGTGATTGACTTTATTATTTTGTTATCTTTCTGTATTTTGTATACTTTTGTTATTAAAATATCTTCCTGTAGCAATGTTTCCAATTTTGTATCTTCATATTGTTTTGGAGGTTTTCCATGTTCTTTGTCTGTAAGATCAAGGTCACTACTTTTGAAACGCCGAAACCATTATTCACACGTATCTTGCGATGGAGCATATTCACCATAAGCTTCTCGAAGCAGTCGGTATGATTCAGCAGCAGTTTTTTTCAAATGAGAAAAAAACAGTAGTACTGTCCGCGAATGCTCTTTATTTGGCACAAAATTTGACATTTTCAACACAGTAAAACAAAACTATATGATCACTTTTTAAATTATAACCTATACGCACTTGACACTTAATGATAACTTAACAAAACGCCATATGTGTTGAAACTTTGAACTATACGCTCTTGACACTCAAATGACAGCGTACGAATGTTACATTCGTTAAATGGATGCTATGTAGACGTACTAAATATGACGTCACAAAAACATGTGATGTGTCCAGTGACGCAACTGCACTGATTCGCCGACTATTCTATACAATTGTTTGCACCTAACGTGGTGGAGATAAGTACAAATTGCACGAATTGACTAGCCTTTGGGACTGAGAATGTACTATACAATGCAACAGAGCCAACTGTGCTATACATGTGGTACTTTATGAACTTACTCGTAGTATGGAATGAGCTCCGTCCGATATTATTTACCGAGTATACTGCACATCTAACTGAAAATTGGTAATTTAGATGCAAACTGCTGTACACATGTAAAGAATATTACTAGCGCGTTATAATAGACCCGAGATTAACTTATTACTAGAATCTACTAGTCTCTAAATAGAGCATATTAGGCCGCTGTCTATTTATTATCATGAAGATATTAAATAGACAGGACTAACATTAGCAATGTTTGCAGACGACACGACAATCATAACTCCTGAAAAATACCACGGCGAAATCACGAGAAAAAAAAAAAAAAATACAACGGAAAAGAAGAACTGCAAGCCACAGTTAATACAATAACACAATGACTTCAAAAATGGTGTGGAATTATTAATTTTATTAAAGGCGTGAGGCAAAAACTTTCACCCTCAGAAAAATTAACAATACGTCTACATTTTCATACGTATAACTGAAGTCCCCTGGAAACCTAGACCAGACGATATCAATTATCTTGGAGTATATCTAGAGAAGGCTAACTTGGAAGTACTTCCTACATAAATACCAGGTTAAATAAGTGCTACTCAAGATTAAAACAGTTGCACCCATTTATGAACAGAACATTGTTCCTCCTGTTAATGTGTCACATATTTATAAAAACGTAATTAAAACTATATATCATAAAGTACACATATTGTAATTGGTGCATTTTTTTTTTTCAATGATTATTTCTTTTGGTAATTGAGTTCTTTGCTTTCATATCAAACTCTGATGGACTTGAGTAGGATACATTTTTCTTTAGCTTTGTTCTGTTTTTGACAAATAGTTTTTCAATTAATTTAGTTTTTACTTTCTGCGTAAAACACAAATATTTTGTTCATAAACAATATATTGATATTTATAACCTTGTGTACAAAAACTGTGTATACTTAATTATATTAATTTATACTAATTAATATAATTAAGTATACAGTATACTAACTACAGTAAACTGTGTATACTAAGTATACTAATAAATTATACTAATTTTTCTGGATATTTTCATTGACTAACACTTGGGGTCTCTTACAAATATGCAACAACGCCAAAACTGGGAATATCAAGATTCTATTATATACAAATAACAAGATTCAAAAAGCAAATGGAGCAGCATACGTGCCCCATTTTACCCTAAGTTAACTAGCTTGTAAAAATATAAATCGTGGGTTCTGCTCTACAGCCTCAGGTCACCCCTGATGTAGCTGTTTGATAAATAAATAAAATCCAGTGGACAAGGGCAATAATTCTTAATTGGTAGTCTGCGGCAATACCAAACTCATCCGCGAAAACTTTAAAAATATTATTTCCGGAAAATTCTGACAAAACAATATTTTCATCGGTTCGCGTAAAAAATGTGATATTTTACCGGGCTGCGGTAAGTGAGTTGAGAAGCACTAGACTACGATGTAAAAAAAAAACATTTCTGAGCAGTTAATATTTTAGAAACAGTGAATTATAAATTTTTATAATTCACTCATGCATAAAATACTAAATGGGAAACTTGTAAATTAACTTTGAAAATGTTACACTCCTGAAACCATAACTTAAAAAATTCAAGTACTAATAACATTAAAGTAACTACAAAACCACGCACATCAACTTGAACTTACATAAATGAACGTACTTAATTCTGAACTTTCTGCAAACCAAGTAAAGTACAATTCAGACAAGTATCTTCTGAACGTATTTTCTTATTCTAATTAATAATAATAAATCCGCTGGGTAGAGAATTCCGGACGTGGTACATTACGTTTCATAATTCAAATTCTAATTTGCGTGAGAGATATCCTCAAAGCTCCGGTCTGGATTGGGAGAGATCTAGGAAGTGAGGATTCTATTAAATATGCAGTATAATGTCCAGTCCAAGGGCCCCAGGCAATACCTGACTTATTACGTCATACACGCAACAACAGATTCTGTTCTCACCTATGTTAATTTATAAACAATGCTGTCAACACGCCTAATCGCCTTCTCACAATATTAGTTTACTACCATGCGCATTCGTTTCAATTATATTAAGGCTTTCAAGTAATTACTAGAAAATATTCATTTAAATATTCAATTTTTTTACAGCGTCGATGATATAATGTAATAAAGAAACATATTTGAAGAATAAATGATTTTTTCTTTCATTTATGCCCAGTCGCATAAAGAAAAAATAATGGATCTTATAAATAATAGTAATTATATTACTATTTATAAATAAGCATCTCGACAGGAGAACCAGAAAGATTATGGCATCAACCGTAGTCTTCACCCGAAATCCTCTGTGTGGCGCATTTACCTTCGTCGTCAAAACGGGGGTCGGAGATTACTTAACTTGAAGTGTTTGCACGATCGACTCATCCTGGTTACAGCTAAAAGTATTCTCAGAAGTCATAATCCACTATTACAATTCGTTAGTGAACAAGAATTTAGTAGCAAAGGAGCTTCTTTGCTAGGCAGCGCAAAGAGCAGCAACGAGATTTAACCTGGCAGACTTGAGTCCCGTCAGGAAAAACGCTGGAGTACAACTCTCTCAGGAGGAGTACAGCAGTGTAACCAGTTCGGTGAAACGATAGACATGTTGACAAAAGAACACTCTGTAAAAGTATTCACTCTTCTCGTATGTGTTCTTCCAACATATTAAAAGTCTAGAGTTGTCGACGGAACTCACGCTCTTGTTTCTTAAGTCTGCTGGTTTGAGATCGGAAACAGAATGTTTTGTGTTTGCGTGTGACGATAGTGATATAAATACTTGCACGTACAGAATCTTTATCTTGGGCCCACCTATTCCAAATAGCGAAGTTACCACTTTGTAGATTGTGCCACCGCCATCCTAAAACCATTATGCACAATTTGTCTGCGAGTTCATCTTGTGCAGCGTTTGTGTCTCTACATAATGCTGCCATTCACGTGCTCTACTAACATCTTAGACATGTCTATGGTATTGACTTAATACCGGTTATACCGTACATCCCTGCTGACATAGAATCGGTGACAGAAAATTCCGAAAAATTGCCGAAAATAATGGAATTACTCCTTTCCCATCTCGAGGTACTGACAGCTACTTGTTTTAGGTAAAGTTCAAAAGACTTCAATAAAACTTTTATTTATTATTATTTATTTTTTAATAATCAATAAATGTTCCTTCATTATTTAGAACTTTTAGAATTTTTTAATTCCGTCTACATGAAAAATTTGTATTTGGTCCAGAACGAGATTCGTTCTTTTTTAAACTATTTCGCCCAGGCCTATACCTTATACCAATTATGTTCTCTCCATGAAAAGTATTCAATCGATTTATTTCTCTTTCTTGGTGGGTCCTTGAAACACAAATAAATTCACAATCATTTTTCTATGCAACCTGTCTCTGTTTCATAAATGGATTAAAACGATTTAGAATTTTTTCTAGAATGTTTTCAGATTTTCATCCAAAGAACCAGCACTTAATTTCCAAAAAGGAAAAACAGACATCAAAAAATATAAGTTGAATAAAAAAATTCTTGACCGTATTTTATAGATAAATATATAGGTATTTTCTTGGGTTTCGGTCGATAATTAAAAGCAAATTTAGTCAAACATTTAAAAAGATTTATTTACTTGCTAACTAGTTTCGGTTCTATCTGAACCATTCTCAAAGCCTAAAAATAAGTACATGTATATTAAAATAAATTACATAAAGTAAATATAAAATTAATAATAAATAAAATATAAAATTAAACATTATTACACTTACTTGCAAAGTTATTATAAAAATCAGAGTTAAAATTATAAAATTTGAAACATATTAAAATTTAAGTTAACGGATAAAATTTTTTCTCTCCTTATCTTCTACAGGTTGCGACACATATACGTTACACGTCAACTAAGTTAAAAAGATTAAACAACATTAGTAAAAATAAAATTAACAATAACAAAAGTAACAACTCTATTGTAGAACATGCCAACAATCTAAAACATCAATTTGACTTTCCTAATACAACATTACTGAATGTTGAACAAAATTTAACTAAAAGATTATTATTAGAAATGATTTATATTAAAAAAGACAATTGTAATATTAATGCTAAAACTGATATAGATAATTTAAGCAAAATTTATTATAATCTTATAAAAAAAATAAAATAGCTCCATCTATTAATTGTATTACTAACTTCAATTAGAAATTACGGTAATTCTATTCTTTTAAAAATCTTTTTAACTTAGTTGACGTGTAACGTATATGTGTCGCAACCTGTAGAAGATAAGGAGAGAAAAAAATTTATCCGTTAACTTAAATTTTAATATGTTTCAAATTTTATAATTTTAACTCTGATTTTTATAATAACTTTGCAAGTAAGTGTAATAATGTTTAATTTTATATTTTATTTATTATTAATTTTATATTTACTTTATGTAATTTATTTTAATATACATGTACTTATTTTTAGGCTTTGAGAATGGTTCAGATAGAACCGAAACTAGTTAGCAAGTAAATAAATCTTTTTAAATGTTTGACTAAATTTGCTTTTAATTATCGACCGAAACCCAAGAAAATACCTATATAAAAAATATAAGGTATCTCCAGTTATTTATTTTTTAAATATTATTTTAATTTACCTGTCTTATGATATTTTTTTTATTAAAATATAATAAAAAATATATCTGTATAACTTTTTTTACTTACCTCTGTGTTAAATGATAAAACTTTTTTTTATTATTATTTTAATGTCCTTTGCTGCTTTGGCAATTAGCCAGGACATTTATTATTTGAAAAATTCCATGCCTGAACGGGATTCGAACCCGAGACATTAGCAACGCAGTGCAGATATGATATCACTACGCTACGCCGATCGGCATGAAAAAACTTTAATCATTCGTATTCTCTGATTTACCACGAATTTTTAAAGTATGTTTGACGAAAAGTTAACCTTATAATTTTTTTAATGCAACCAGAATTAGCCAAAACAGTTCGTTATATATACATCTATACCAACGGATCGTCAAAAGCTGTTTTATGCAGCACAAATACTATATTTGACGAATAGTTTTGTGTATAACGGATCGTTAACTACTTCGACGAATGTTTCTGCAACCGGGCATTTTAGATTTACAACAGGCGTCCAGTTATGTAAAAACTTCGTTAAATTAATCATCCACTATAGCGAAGAATTATAATTTTTATTTTAATGAAGTTTTTATAGTTTGTGATGATAACAAGTGAAGACCATGAAAACATTAATGAAGAAACAGTTAATAAAATATGTTAATCGGAGGTTGTAGGAACATTTAATAAGGTTATTCTTTGAAACGAAACAAATGTATTCAATAATTCTGACTTGTAGATTGGATGGAGTTTTCCTTTATTCATAGGTGAAACATGTTAAATAAAAATTCAATTAAAAACAGGTAGGTTTCACTAATATTCTTATTTGTGTAAAGTTATTTTACTAACTCGAAAATGGCATAATAGCCCAAAATACGTATTGAGAAAATAAATATATTAGTGAAAACCTTCTTCTTCTTTAGGCACTGTCAGACAGGTTGACTTTTGACCTCACTCACATAAGTCCTCCATATTACTCTGTTCATTGTCTTTCCATATTGCCTGTATACCAATACATGTAAGATCTTCGGTTAACTTATCTCTTCATCTCTTGCGAGGTCTTCCTAATGGTTGACAGGTATTCAATCATCTATCCCATATCTTCGTAACCATTCTGTCCTCCCTCATCCTCATTACATGTCCTATCCACTGTAATCGTCTACATCTTTAGTTCTAGTGTGACACTCGGCCTTGAGTACAGTTCTCAGGTATCAACTATTACACTGGAAAACATAAATTTTGTTAACTTAGACCTGACAATTGTTTTTGACTAACTTTTGGCATCTGAATCTAAAAATGACCCTAGTTTTTGTTTATCACGTCAACTTTTTAGGATACCCTCTCTTTGTACCAAAAGTCATACAAAATGTGCATACAAAGGAAAATAAAGGAAAAAATTACCAAATATACTGTTTACAGAGAATAATTTTATTCATACAAAGGCTATATAGTTACTGTAAGTCAAAATGCGTTCATACAAGTAGTAAAGTTCTTTTACCAAAAGGCAAACATACATATTAAGGTAAAAATTTTCGCTTATAGCTTTTCCTGAAGTTCAATCTGTAGACAATCTCGCCTGATGCTCCAACAATAGTCAGCCATCGTATGTACATCCAAATCTTGGTGGAATCGCTCACCCTGCTCATCACTGACCGCAATAAGATTTTTCGGGAAGTCAGCAAGATAACTATGCAGAAAATGCATCTTGATACTCATGTTGCAAACAAGCATTTTGAAGCTCTCCAAGAGTTGCTGGACAATTTAGGTGCAATTTTGTGCTCGTGCAGTCTTGAATCTAGGAGTTCTTAAGCCTTTTTAGATAGTCCCAAATCTCGTGCCAAATCATTCAACTCATGCTGATCAAATCGAACGGAGTCATTTTCAATTTCAAAATCCTCATCGTTGGTGTCACTTCGATCTTCACTTTACTCGTATTCCCGTATTTAGAAAGAGGGTAATTCTTTGAAAACTGGCACTTAGATTTCAGCTGAATGAGGCACTGGGCGTACAGCTGATGGTAAACTTTGTAAAATTATTTTTGTAATATTGTATAATATGATTAATGTTTTATGATTTATAAATTAAATTTCTGTATGACATGATTTTCATATATAGTGTTGCACTATTGTAGATTGTACTCTTTTGTAATGTCTGTATATGGAAAATACAAATATAAACTAAACTAAACTAAACTAAACTAGGATTCCTTATGTTATATTTGTTTTTATTGTTATATCCTGACGTTTCCACTATACAAAAGTAACAGTCACTTGAATGATCTCTGGGCTCTCGCCACATGAAACCTAACTAGCGTTTTTAATTAAATTTTTAATTCTGACTTAGTTGCATGCGAAAAAGTATTTATAAAAAGTTTGGCTACCAATAAAGTGCAAAAACATGAAATAACATTAATTAAACACTTTAAAATAAATTTTCGTTTATTTGAATTATTTGATTTTATGAATATACCTGGTTTCTATTAGTTATAGCCTGTTTCTTTGCTTTAAGCGGAACTGGATTTTAAAAACTAGCTAACTTTTTATCGGTTAAACGAGATTTTTGATCATTTTGTTTAGCAAAAGTTCTCTTCAATCACTAATAAGTGAGCTCGTGACAACTTTCAAAAATTAAAATTCCATTTAATTCCGCCTGAATGTTTGGAATAGCCTATACTGTATAGGCTATACATAACTGATCGCCTACTCTATTATAGGGAATCCATGGTATTCAAGTCCGGTTCAATTAGTATGGAGAGTCTCTATAGAAATTATGCTCTATAAAGATCATCTATTGAGCAGCAATTACTTTATTTTTATAAAATACAAAATACAGTTCATCCAAATATTTGCACTTCTGCGATCTATCTGGTTAGTTCTGAAATTCTACGCGAGAATAGATATTATTTACATAATACGTCTAAAATTGATTGAATTGCGAAATTTCACATAATTCAGCGTTTCGCAGGTATTTTGTAGATGATTACGGCTAACAAAATAAACAATATATGAGACTATGTAGTAAGAGCTTTCATTTAATCCTCTACGAGAAATTTAAAGAATATAAATATATTTGAACAAAAATTTATTGATAACTTTCTAAAAATTAATTTTATTAAAAATTCCTGCTGAACTATAATGCTCCCGATCCTCAAGAAGAAGAAGCTTAAATATTGTGGCATATCTGCAGTCATTATTCTTTTGTACCTGGGGTTGGAATTTGTTCTTCTCATCTTCTCTCTTCTTTCTTGTATCTGTATGTTAATATATCTTTGTACCGCCTCTTGTTTCATAGACTGGCTTTGCTATCGTTTATTTTCTATTAATATTGGCGAGTATTCGAGCTTTTCGTAGAATGTTGCTCTTTGTTGTGTCCATTCGCTTCTAGATATTATTTCTCCCTTTTCTACTACGGCTTGGTATGGTAGTAGTAAACCAATTCTTTCCTCAGGGTGTTTCTTATTTTCTCTTTATCTGTTCTGTTAAATAAACTGTACTATATTTCACTTATTTGAGTGTATAAAATGCTCGTTTATGGTGAAAGTTAAAAAAAGTAAAAAGTAAAAAGCGTGAAAAAAAATGTCATAACATGTCTTTTTTCACTTTTGTCATAAGAATAATACAAACTAATGGGGTTTACACAAATGCTTCCACGGTTGCAAGCACGCCGTCATGGACGTCACATATTGTAGCCTAGCGTGATTTCTGTGATATTTTATTACTGAGTAATTATATGTAGAGGCTAATATAAAATATATTTGTTTAATAATACATTAATTTTATTTTATTACAATAAAATTACCTATAGTATTATTTTTAGTGGTCCCCGGTAGAAAATTAGATATAATACTGGTCCGCGGTATATTTTCAGTTGAGAAACACTGCTATAGACTACAGGGCTGGATCAAGGGTACCTGGCGCCCCGATGCAAAATTAGGTTAGGCGCCTCCACATATGTTTTTTTAAATAATATTTTTGATAACTATTATAAAATAAAACAATATAAAATAATCATATTTAATTACCATTTTTAATATAATACTAAATATTTTCTGTGTCTTGTAAAAAACAGAATTTACATCTTTGGTATAGTAACAAAAAACATGAACCTGAAGTGCCGACCAGTAAAAAACGTAGTTGTTTTCTAAATTTCCTTTCATGCCCCCCCCCTTACTATAAGCCTGAAGTGCCACCCAGTGAGAAAAGGTAATTTTTTTCTAAATTTTCTTGCATGGAGCCCCAATTTACTGAAAGCCTGAAGTGCCACTCAGTAAATAAAAGTCTTTTTTTCGAGATTTAATTAAAGGTCACAATACTTATTACAAAAATGGATATTATTTTAATTAAAGCTATTTTGATATTGTAAAAGGCTATATATTTTTTCTTCGACTTTTCGACTTCGGGGCGCCCCTTGATAGTGGCGCCACGATGCGGCGCATCGCCTGCATACCGTCTTGAGCCGCCCCTGATAGACTATACTTTAGCATTCAGTATTTTGAAGCCAAAGCCACGTGGACGCGAAAAAAAGATTTGCCACTGAGAATATAGTAAGCCTAATTTTCATTTATTCTTGCAATACTTGTGGATAAACTATTGACGTAATAATAATTCGTCTTATAATAGTCAATTTCGTCTCTGGAGGATTATGGTCCACGTACTCGATATTGAAAGCCACATTAATTATTAATAATAATGTAGGTATTAGTAAATATTCCAAGCTTATAGTTTATTTTAAACTACAGTCAGAGAAGAAATAAATAAATTTAATATTATACTTCTAGCAGACCCGTTTCCAACAACGCTGGCAAACTGATATCGAATAAAAATCAATTTAAACAGAAATCAATTATTAAAATTTGCATGATTCTACGTATATTAACAAAACAAAAACGTTTCTTGATTATACCTAGGAAATTTTAAAAAGCTGCTTCATGCGTGTCGTTTAAAAATTAATATCGGGCCGAGAACGGCCCGCGAGCCATATGCTGGACATCAATGGTATATCTATTTTTGATTATACCTAGGAAATCCTAAAAAGCTGCTTAATGCGTGTCGTTTAAAAATTAATATCGGGCCGGGTACGGCCCGCGAGCCATATGCTGGACATCAATGGTATAGCTATTTCTGATTATACCTAGGAAATCCTAAAAAGCCGCTCAATGCGTGTCGTTTAAAAATAAGTATCGGACCGGATACGGCCCGCGGGCCATATGCTGGACATGAATGGTATAGTTATTTCTGATTATACCTAGGAAATCCTAAAAAGTCGCTCAACGCGTGTCGTTCAAAAATAAGTATCGGGCCAGACACGGCCCGCGGGCAAAACGTTAATTGACACAACATTCTTTAATTAAGCTAAGGTATATACTGACTGGAGAGCTAAGAGCTATATTCTCGCTAAGGCTAAACACATAGAGAAGCAGAGAGCACAGCAGCGATGAAAGCGGAGAGCCAGGTGGCGTAATTAAATAAATGAATTCCTGTTAACACGCGCATAGTGGAGCGTACTGCAGCGAGGTTATATCATTGTTATAGTCAAGCAAAGCGACGCGTTCAAACAATTTTGATTTCTCTGCTATCATCGTTGCTAAAATAGTTGTTTAAAATGGATATTGAGGCGTTTACAAGTAGTTCTCATTTATAAGAGGTATTTATAGTAGGTTTCGATTGAAATTTGTCAATTTTTTACCAATTTATGTTGATTTTTTTCCAAAATATAATTAAACGTTGAAATACTCATGCGAAAATAAGAATGAAACTTTTCTGGATGTTCGCGGAGTTGCATATAGAAATGATGAAATTCACCATGTACATGTCTACTTTTATTTATTCTGTGAACATTGCACCTTCTAGTGTGTTTATTTTTATTTTTTAGTAAATACCAAATTTTCAGGGAAGAGTTTATTGTTAGTAAAAAATCCATTATAATTTTGTGCACTTTCTGCTCGATTTTAAACGCGTCCCTATGTGTAGACACTCTTTTATAACCGCGACATTCTTTCGCTGTTTCACTCTCCACTTTCATCACTGCTTTGCTCTCTGCTTCACTATGTGCTTAGCCTAAGTCAGCTGCTGTCGGAGAACGTCGCTCTGAGTGATGAGGAGCGACCGACCACACACCTCAAGCCCCGCTGGCACCAAGGAACTTATCGTTACGAGGATACACAGAAATTAGGGCTTTTATATATATAATTATGAAAGAAGTTCATAATTTGTTATTTTTTAAAATTGTTACAAAATAAATGGTATAGGTTACATTCCATTTTTAGGGTTTTGTAGGTCTGACCAAAAAACCCTTATACCGTCATTTTGTCGTCTGTCTGTCTGTCTCTCTGTTTACTCGGTAAAAATTGTAGCCAAACGGCTAAACCTAGAGAGTTGAAATTTGGCATGCTTATACAATTCGCACATAGGAAAAATACTAAAACATCTAAAAAACATATCCCCCTAAAAATATAAACAAATATGTGCTCATAGAAAAAAATAATATTTATTTAAATTATGTGTAGGGTATCAAATGAAAGCCCTTTGTACGTGGATTAACGATCAAAATTTTATTTTGGCAAAATAAATTATTTTGACGCGATTCTTGTCAAAATTGTACCACAAAAATTTGTCCCACACCCTGTAGCCCAGATGGTTTAAACAAAAAATCGGAAAAAATTCTGAATAATGTACATTGGTGTGAACTGGAATAGTACAACAGGAATTTTTGATCAGATTATGTTTTCGGAAAATAACGATTTTTTTTGTGTTTTTTAGTTGACGATGTAAATATTTAATATGTTATGTAACACAGTAAACCAATACGCTTTCATGGTGTAATGGTTAGCATTCTCGCTTTCTAAATTGAAAACTAGGGTTCTCTTTATTTTTTTCTTTTTTAATTTTATTTTTTCTGTTTTTTTTGCATTTGTATTTTGTTTCAAAATTCTAGTTATATTTTGGCAAATATTGCATTTAATTTTTAAAAGCCTAAATTTAATAACCAGTGGCAATTGTTGAAATTATAATTTAATTCTATGTTTCAATGTATACGAAATCAGAGGGGCTGAGCTTATGACCTAAAACAACCAATGGACGCCATAAGCGCAATTTTCAAAATTTTAATGAAGCTTGCTATATAAAAAAATACTGCACATATTTAGAAACCTAAATAATGGTATTAGGCACTAGAATTAAATTTAACAAAAACTATTTTGACATAAAATTTGTTTTGGCGTCTCAAATAATCATCATTCACTTACTAAATGCCTGCAAAACCCTGAAATGTGTGAAGGTTCACATCTAACATAATTTTTTTTTTTTCAATTTGAGGCAACGGTAGAAAAAATATTGTAGAGACACATGCGTAAAGAGTCTTTTTTTCACTCATGGGATTCCCGCATTCACCTGCGGCTTATGCGGTTAAACTTCCCATTTGTGAAAAAATACACTACATTATGCACTTGTTGCATAAAAAACTATTATTTTGGCGTTAATAAAATAATTGCATTTCATTTTCAGTTACTTATAATAATAATAAAAATAATAATAATAATAATAATAATAATAATAATAATAATAATAATAATAATCACGCAAGGAAAGTTCGCAATGGTCGCAACATCTGACCATATCGAGCTTTTGGGCCTGATGATCCCACGTATCCTGAATAATAATAATAATAATCGGGGTACGGCGGTCTTTTGACCGAAAAGGCTTAGCGCCCTTTCCCCCCGGATCGCTACCACACTGTTACCACGGCAGGAACCAATTGGGGGTAACGTCGACCCTATCATCTGGTCGATGAATCCTGCCACCGTTTCATGGGGCCAACCTTCCCATAAAACGTATAAATGGTTCAAGAATATATAAGAAACCATAGAGCTTCCCACAACGGGTCCTTCTCGGATGGGGACCCACAAACAGTTGGGCGAAGCTACAATCCCGCTAGCCGGGCCCGCCACAGGTGGACACCCGAGGAGCAGGAAGACCTGCTTCAGGTTTACGAGGCAGCGTCACCCCATCGCAGGGGCTACATGGTCAGAGTCCACTCACAATGGTGTGAAAATCATCCTGAGCTGGACTTCATGACGCAACAAAATCTGCGCGACCAAGTAGCACGCCTGCGACGCAGGATGAGGCGATCGAGACGAAGAGAGTCGAGAAGGTTGTCCCAAATACCGGTACAGCCATCGACACCTGCAAGCCCACCAACGGGAGGTGGGCAGATACCCACTGGGTCTTCCCCAGTTTATGCAGGAAGAACATCCTCTTCACCGGGAAAAAATCTCCGCGAGGATTTTCTAGCCCTTCTCTCGCCTCATTCTGAACGTACCCGACTCGGACACAATAAGTTCAAAGTTCGTGCTGATGACCTCACGCGACTCCATGAACTTATAGACAAGCAAATTTCCCCTCAGAGTAGTCTCTGGGATATCGACTGTGCTGTATACGCTGCAGCAGCTGTGCTGACGCCAAAGCGGGCTAAGGCTTTTAACGGCAAACTGCGTATACAGCAATTAGAGAAGAAAATGACGCGTTCACGTCAGGAAGCTTCTCATATTCAGTGTGGTATTGATGCTTTACGAAGTATTAAGCCGCTAAGTGCGAATACTAAGCGCATATTATATCAATTGCGCATAAAGCATCACACACTGAATTTGTCCACTCTCTCTCTGCTAAAGCAGAAAGCGGTAGATAAATTGAGAGCACTAGCCCTGGCAAGAAAGAAACTGGTCAACCGGGTTAGGACCATGGAGGAAAATACTATGTTCCTCACGAGCCCGTCACGCCTTTTCATGGCCAAACCTGAGGTTTCTGAACCGTCATTATCAGTCGACAGGACAGAGACTTTCTGGAGGGAACTTTATGAACACGAGGCGATCGTGCAGGACACTCCAGTTTTGGAGAGATTTGAG
>OZ020615.1:34585521-34614415 GCA_963971575.1 Liopterus haemorrhoidalis
GGTCCAAGTATATGGACCTCTTGTCCGAGCTTAGAAAGCTGTATCCCGGGTATAAAGTTAAGCTTGTAGTCCTGATAGTTGGTGTTTTGGGTGGCATGAAAGCCTCCTATCGAAGGGAAATCGAGTCCATTCCCGCCTGTAGATCTTCTGCCAACTCTTTGATCTGCAGGATGCAGAAAGCAGTGCTGCTCGGGTCGCTCCGCATTGTGCGGGCACTGGATCTGGCGTAATTTTCGCGGCTGCATATCGCCAGGGTTTGGGATGCAGTCGTGTGTATTTAGCTCCACTAGTCTCTAGTATGACGCGGCTCAAAAGGTTGCTGAAGTTTGAGATTAGTGGACGCTTGTCAAGACCTGACAAACCCCAAAATAATAATAATAATAATAATAATAATAATAATAATAATAGACCACTAGTCCACTAGTCTCTAGTATGACGCGGCTCAAAAGGTTGCTGAAGTTTGAGATTAGTGGACGCTTGTCAAGACCTGACAAACCCCAATAATAAGTTTATTGACCCAATTACAGACTCAGTGTTTTAAGTCAGTCGATATTACAATATATTAATTTAGTATAATAAACTTTACAGATCAGAAATTACATTGATAACATTAAAGATACATTGAAAGATTTGTACATTTTATAACTTTACAAAACTGTGAAGTAAGAATTTCTCTATGGAGTAAAATGAATTTTTAATAAAATAGTCCTTCATGACATTTTTAAATTTGTTGAAGGCCAATTGTTTGATGTTAACCGGTACTTTATTCATAAATATTGTCACGGGGGGGACCCTTGGAGAAGTTCCGCAGGTACACCCGCAGGAAGACGAGGCAGCAGTAGTGCAAATCCGCCTCGGTGATGTCCTCACTCGCGTACACGTTACCCTAGATTAGCTCAGTCGCGGGTTCGGTTTATGCCGTTCGGTGTGAAGCACCGGTCAAAACACAAGCGCTCTGAAATGGTAACGGTGAAAGGTATTTGCAACATAAAACAATGAAAATAGTTTAAGACATTTATTTAGACAAACAGTTAGAATATAGAAAAGGTGAAACAAATAAGCCAGGTAAACGGATTACCGGCGTGCAGGTATATTATATTTATGAACATAGAAAAACAATTAGCGAAAATGATATTTGAACAGATGAAAACAAAAATAAATATGAACAAGATTTAAACACAAGTAAGAAAACAATAATACATGAGAGATGAATCAAAACTCCAGACGTTTGCGAGGCGTCTGGGGAGATGATCGAAGAAGGGAAAAGATGGGAGAGAAGGAGAAGTTGGAAGCCGGCGAGGCGACGGGTGTCGCCGAGTGTTTCCGCGTCCTCTTCGGTTTGGGCGTCTCGGCGCCGAACAACTCAACGAATAATCGGGTGATCCGTTGTTTGGTAGGTGTCGCGGGCTAGGCGTCGATGTTGGTGCGGTCGGTAAGGTGGCCGACGTAAATGTGAGGTCGACCGGTGTCGACGGTGTAAGCCGGTACGTCGGTTTACAGAATGTTGGTGGCGTCGTAGGCGGCGAAAATATCGACGGCGGTCGGACTGTGGTCTTCGGCGGTGGGTATTGGTCCGTTACGATCCGTTCCCACGGAATCTTGATGAGAAGCCGAGAAATTTGGTGTGCGAGTTGATCGGTTTTGTCGGGCGTCGCGACGGAAGGCGTCGGGACGGCGAGCGTCGGTTTGGATGGACGGAGGGCGTCGCTGTGGTTGGACGGCAGGTGTCGTCGTGGATGGACGGCGAGGCGTCGGAGTTGATGGACGGCGAGCATCGCTGTCGTAATGGTAACGAAAAGCCGAGCTCTGGGGTCCGCGCGCATGGTGGAGGTACGCCTGTACCTCTCTACTGATAGACGCGTACGGCGTGGAGACGTCTATGACACGCAGGCGTCGTCGAAATGCGCATCGTTCGATGTAGCGGCGGTGGGCGGCCTTGCCTCGATGACAGGGTGGTGCCAGCGTGGGTGACGGTGGTAGACAGATTGTTGGACGGCAGACGTCGTGGCGCTGAGCGTCGGAACGGTAGTCGTCGGTGAGCGTCGCAACGGCGGGCGTCGGGTTTGAGTTAGGAATGGAACTGGGTGTTTGAAGAGAATTCTGAGTGGTAGCGAAGCGTAAAAATGTGAAAATGATTCTAAGTCTCGACGAAAAAATGATGCGAAGTTATTTTGATGCGAAGTAAAAATGATTCTAAGTTGTTGAGAAAAATAGGGGAAAATTATTCTAAGTTTTAAACAAAAACACATACAAAAAATTACAAGTTATACACAAACACTTAGTCTCTGCAGCTAGCGAGAACTCGTGGTATTTCAGCAGATAGCCTGAGGCAGATATAGCCTATGTTTCCAGCAGATAGCCAGGCGACGTTTGAGCGACTGTGAGCGACTGAAGAAACATGAAAACGTCTCTTCTTTTATACGATTTAATGGGGTCAAGTGTAGAGAGGGAAATGACAAGTAGTGGGAAAAGAGAATTTGGAAGGGCAGCGAAATGCGTAGATTGAAGTGCGCAATCCGCGGGGTAAATCGCGAATTACGCGGAATAAAGGTGATTTATGGGTCTCAAACGATGGCGCGGATCATGCTCATTCTAACGGTATGCGATAGTGTGGGGTGGGAGGCACCCTACACGAGAAATCGCCTGCAACAATATAATGGAGTAGTAGTTAACAGCATTTCTTGATTTCGTCAGTCTCAAGAAATTGGAATAAATATTTGACTTGCTTCTTGTGTTGTAATTGTGAACTTCTGAGAAGGTAGTCCAGTTTGATTTTTATGCATATATAAGAGGGTATAATATATGTAGATAGATGGTAGCGTCATAATTTTTAAGGTTTTAAATGAGTTTCTACAGTCAGATCTATAAGGAATGGATGCAAGAACTCGGATATCGCGCCTCTGCAATGAGAAAACTGTTTTAGCTGCTGCAGAATGTCCCCATGCTAAGATGGCATATGAAATTTGGCTGTGAAACAATGCATTGTATGCCACCATAAGAACATCCCCGCTAACAGAATTATAGAGGTTCCGTAAGAGAAAGGTTATGGAACATAATCTGTCTGAAAGGATGTTAACATGGTGGTTCCATGTAAGATTAGAGTCCACATGTATACCAAGAAATCAGACATTATCCGTGTTATCAAAATTATGTTTGCGCAAGTTAAACAACATTTTTTGGGTCTTTTCAAGGTTGAGGGATAGTTTATTGGTGTCAAACCAGTATTTAGCCTTTTTTAACAAAGATTCGGTTATTGAAATGGTGTTGTTCAGACATGCAGATTTAACAACAAAAGCTGTGTCGTCAGCGTATAAGATACTGGTTTGATCAATAAGGGTTGGAAAATCATTTATAAAAATGAGGAATAGTAAAGGTCCCAGGATGGAGTCTTGAGGAACTCTTGTATCAAGAGTTAGAAAATCTGAATTACAGTTTTTGGTGCAAACCAATTGTTTCCTTTCTGTGAGGTAGGATTCCATAAGAGTGATGCTGGCTTTATCAAATCCATATCTATGTAATTCCATATCAAATCCATATCTATGAATCTGGTGGGATACACAATCAAAGGCTTTCGAAAGATCGAGTAGTGTTGTTAAGCAAAACTCTCCAGCCTCGATGCCAGTAGATATTTCATCGATAAAAGCCAGAATTGCATCAGATGTGGATCTATTGGAATTGAAGCCAAACTGCATATCATGAAACAATTGGTTACATTCAAAGAAGGTTATTATTTGTTTTGAAAGTATTTTCTCAAGAACTTTTGATAATATGGGAAGCAATGATATGGGTCGATAGTTTCCCGGATCATTATTATCACCTATATTGTGTATTGGTAGCACAGTTGCAATTTTTCGGGCATCAGGGAATTTATTCGATAGGATATATCGATTTATTATCTTAGTGAAGGGTATGATAATTGTGTCCTTCACGGATTTTAATATTCCGGTAGTAATTCTATAGTAATCCTGCGCTTTACTGTTTTTCAACTGATTAATTGTATCTCTGACCGTGATACAGTATACAGTGGAGAAGGAAAAATTAATAATAGTGTTAGAAGAGGGCATGAGTTGGATGGGACACGTATGGGTGGAAGTTATTTCGTCGATTATCTTGCGCGCAGCTTCTACAAAGTATTTATTAAAATCACTGGCTGTGAGGGTTGATGATAGAAGAGGTGAACGATATTTAGGCCTATTGGTGTTTATGATTTGCCATGTTGTTTTAGAAATATTTTTAGAACTTTTAATTAACTTTGAGTTTGCTACTATTTTCGCTTCTCGAATTTCATGTTTATGTTTGCTTCTAAAAATATTTCAATAAGCCAGTGATTATTTGGATGGGTTCTTTTGGTATTCATTGTCCAGTTCAACAAGGTGTTGTCTCATTTTTCTTATTTTTTCATTGAACCATGATACCACATTTACTGTTCTTTTATGGGATTTTTTTGTGGGAAACTTGAATACTCGTAGTAACTTACTAAAACAATAGTTAAATGCATCATTACCATCATATAATTTATTCAGAAAAGTTATTTCAGTTATTTCAATTCATAAGTACATATTTTCTTCGGTCTTGGGGAAGGGTCTGGACCCGAGGACCCCCCTCGTGTGCACGCCTGGTACTTTTATCCTATTCCCGACTATGCCAGTACGCTTGAATACTCCATAGTATATTATTCAAACTTTACATAAAAGAATTTTGTTCTGATATGTATTGAAAATATATAACCTCGTATTATCTGAGATTTTTGAAAAATAATATCTATATATTCTAGTAAAATCAATGATAAAATACGTACACAAAGGAAAATATAGTTCTTTACTTTGCATTCTATTTATGATATTCACAATTCTGAAAATTTACTATTTTCCTTATAGTTTTCCTATTCTAGATATTTATATATAAAGTTGATACAAAATTCCATTCCACTAGAATACTTGAAAAAACTTTACTCTCCCAACTTAATAAGAAATTAAAATGAAACGTTTAAAAATTTACTCAAATATCTTAAATTCAATATTTAAACTAAAACTTATGTACCTGTGGATCCATTTGAAAATGTTTTACTTTTTCAAATGATGACATCAAATGTCAGAATTATGACATTCCTGTTTTCGACTTTTTAAACTTTTCAAGATGAAGAAGAAACAAGTTAAAACTGAATGTACCTTTAAAAGTAAAGAACTTCAAAAGTTGCAAGTTCTAAATGTAATGCAGTCAAGCAAACTAACGTTCATGTGATGCGGGTGAGTTGCACATTAGGGTGTTCTCTATATACTTTAAATTTTCTAGACAAGATTAAATTTAATTTTGTTAACGTAAAACTTACATGTTGGCAAAATTGGAAATATATATTTTGATATATTTTATGGTAATTCAGTTGCCTTTTATAATGTTGAATGTGATTGTAAATTAGTTTGAACTGAAACTTTTATAGAAATTTAAAAAATATATGGAATAAATAATATATGGAGATTCAATTGAATGTAACGGGAAAAAAATATAAAAAACAGTGTTGCCATTTATTGTTCAATAACAAAACTAAATTACCACAAACACACACGTTAGTTGGTCGGTGAAAGTTAAAAAGGGCATATGGTTCAACCGAGGAGGTTATTAAAATTAAGCGATGCCATTCGTTCGGATATTGACAAAATAATGTGGCCCTATTTCATTTGCTTTTCCCACTGTCACAGTATGTACCGGTATATACAAAATCACAAATACATTTATCTGAATATATTCAAATACAAAAAATGGAGATAGACACTACGGACATACGTTGGTACGAGTATTACACTAGTAGTACGAGCAGTTGGTACAAATATGTTAATGATAGCTTACATAGAATTGTATGACATATATATTTGATATCGGTTCTCAGTCGATCGATGGACATCAGGATTCTCGTGAACTATACCAAGATTGCCGAGTGGTGACGTCACGTACCCAACAATAAACAAGGTATAGTATTTCCAAATTGAAATGGCCGCTCTTGTTAAGAAGCTTAACAACGCCATAATGGGTTTATGGCAGTAATCGCAACACTTATTTCAGGAAAAAGAATATAAGAAGTATTAAGGGAATTTTTAATTTAAAACGAATAAATGTAACACTATTTCAAATGAAGTTTCTTAAAAATCATTAAGGATATTTTCCAAATTTATAATCCTATTGTGTCTAAACTTTAGGTGTTGTTATACTTGTTCGTTAGTTAATTTTCAACGTTCATAGCATGCATACATTAACAACATGGCTCTTTGGCGACCATTTGATTTTGAAGAAAATCCTAATGTGTGTAGTGAAAATTGTGAATCTGAAGGTGATTTGGAGTGAGAAAATGTGGACGTTGACGTGGAATGCGAAAATGTGGACGTGGCTACTAAAGATAAATGTTATTTGTCAGAAGATTGCAAAGTTCTGATACTAAACGTTTGTAAAAAGTTAGTTTCGGAAGGTAATGAAAAACCTATACTTATGTAGAACTTCGGAATTAACTAGTGTTCCATGCAGTTCAATTCAACATGGCATTGTTCGTGGCAAAAATCAGCAGCGAAAACGATCCGATTTACAAGTTTTCAAGAAAATAGATAGTTTTATGGCTAAAATAATAATAAATAAAATATAAGATTTCTATTCGAAAAATATAGTGCCGACTTTGCATCTTTTAATAAAAAATTTGGAAGAAGACGGAACAGAATTTCAATACAATGTTAGCCATATGTATAATTATTTGAAGTTGCTAGGATATATTTTTGTTGCAAAAAAAGAATGATTTTTGTTTGTGCAAATGTTAAGTATTTAATATAGACTATAAAGACTTTAAAACAAAACTTTTAAATATGCCTAAGCCTAAGCGTGATAAAAATGTGAAGAGTGTCATGTAAGTATACACAGTTCATTCTAACTAGTATATAAGAAAACACGTTTATTTTAAATAATTACTACGGTCCTGGCAACTATTTTCAACAGATCCATGAACTCAGCAGGTATAATGGTTATACTATCAGTCATTATTAGAATCAGAAAGGGAGAGTGTCCATTTAATTATGGAAATACTATACATTGTGTTACTCAGTTAGTTACTTAAAATGTTTGGCGTACAGCAACAATGGCAATTTGTGCCTAACATAGCCCATCTAAATGACTAGAGTATATATTAAAAAGAATAAATAATAAATAAAATAATAAACAAATAAATAAAATCTAATACATATCAATAAAAGAAACCGTGCACGGACAAACACAAATAAATAGGATAAATTGTGCCCTCCTCAAATATTTCTTTCCTCTCCCCCTAGATTTTAAAAGCTATCGCCGCCACGGGCACGATGCAAACAATAACAAAAGAAGATGTCAGCTAACTGCCTCCAAAATCTAAAAAAATTGTCTCGCTCCGGTTTTTTTCGTATATGCGAGAAAAAACTGTATATGCCTGCTAAGTTTCAACTCTCTAGGTTAAGGTGTTCGGTAATTTCTAACATACAAAAAAAAAAAAAAAATGACGAATTGACGGTACACTTAAATTTTTAAAAGGTGTCCGGTCAAGACCATTTGACTGATATTACAATTAACCTATTCATGCGTTTCTCTCTCACTCACTTTAGCAGCTTGTAAAAGAATTATAAATGCGCAGTTTGTCTATCAGCTTTGTTAATTGTTTAAGCATAGCTACAACCGAATTGCATATTCAATGTTCCTCTTTGTTTGAATTAACTGTGCGAGTTTTTCTAAATGAACCAATGTCGTGAAACCTGATAGACGTGGCTTAACTCTAAAAGCATACAATTCGCAAATGACCTTAATCGGGCAACTTTAAGAAATTATAAGTTTATAAGAATTTCTTGGTTACATCTATGAAATCCTAGAAATTGGACAGAAACAGAAACATAAAATTACTTTCCAGACACATAGTAACCCCGATTTACTGTTAATACAAACATGTATTTTCCATTTTTACCAATATTCAAATGTACTATATTTCAATATCTGAAAAGGCTTTGTATACTCCAAAACAGAATTGTAAAAAACTCTAAAATATACAATCCTTATAAAGCTGACTTAGATAACTATCCAGGTGTAAAACAAAAATAACAAAATACTTTCAATATAACAAAAAAATAAAACCATCTCCGAAGTCTATGAAAAACATATCAACCTTAGAAATATCCGTGGAAAACCTGAGATTTTTTCGATAAAATCCAGTATTTTGTTGGTATTTCCCCAGTTGCACGAGATGTAAGGCAGTGCATTTGCAAGCACCGCACTATAAATATTAAATAAACAACA
This sequence comes from Liopterus haemorrhoidalis, assembly GCA_963971575.1. Lineage (NCBI taxonomy): Eukaryota > Metazoa > Arthropoda > Insecta > Coleoptera > Dytiscidae > Liopterus > Liopterus haemorrhoidalis. The sequence goes on from OZ020615.1 coordinate 34,593,811, forward strand.
CGTAGCCGAAATCTTGAATCTTCTCGTATTCAAGAGATCTGACAGGACTGCATGTCGTTTCATCCCTTACATATTCCATTACAACAAAGATATCCGGGATTTTACTGACGGTATATACAGAGGCGTACAAATTGGGTGGGGAAATCATGGTACAATGGAGAGAAATTTACGTCAGTGGCGTAGGGAATTGTGAGATACTGTGACATTTTTTATACATAGGATTTCTTGAATGCAAATTGTGTACTTATTTAAGATGGTTATTTTAAAATGGTGTAGATTCGTTAAAGTTTTATCTCAGTTAAGGAAACCAAGGCAAAGTTCACAGGTAACATTACATTTCCTCTCGTGACTTTAGAGCAGCAGTTCCCAACCATTTTGACACGCAAACGCCTCTCAACATAATATTTGTTATTGCTAATCCCCTAAAGGTGCATCGTAGAGACTTTCTTTATAATATTTCAGAATACCACATACAATAATATCAAATATTTTAATATTTATATTCAGAGTCAGTTATCTCCGAAAAGGTAAACTTTGTGATATAGATCAATGTTTCTCAACCGGGGGCCCGTAGCCCACTGTGGGGCAGTGAAAGCTTCGTCGGGGGGCCGCGAAGTAATACAAGATCGAAGTAGGAAAATATATTTTTTTTTACTATGCTCCGAGCTTATTTGTAGCTCGGAGTATGAATACGAAAGTGTTAATCAAAATGGAAGGTACTTTGAGCAGTTAATAAAAATATTTTATTTTCAAGTCATTATAGAGAATGCATTTTTTCATCAACCGTAAAATATAATATTAAATAAATGTTTAAGTAAAAGTTGTTTCTTTTTAAAAGCTCTAGCCAAAGATATCAACATGACATACGTTCCCATTTAAAAACTAAAAGGTGCCCTTAATATCATTCACTTCCAGTTTATCCGGGAAAATTTCAGTACTATTATTCAATTCTTTGGGTAAACTTTGGTCATCAAAATTTTTCCCCAGCTTGCTAACACGCAGGACCGCCGAGAGGACATCTGGGGCCCCGGGGAGAAACTTTCTTTGCGGGCCCCGGGTAATGATCAATTCTATATTTCTATACCCGGGGCCGTCAAGAGGATGAAAACTAATTTTAGCTCGAGCTCTTATTATAAAACAGGGGAAAATACAACTGATGATCTAAAAAGAAAAAGGTCCTCACTTCCAAAATACAAGTGATGAGCAAAAAAAAAGGTCTCCACTTCCACAATACAAGTGGATGACGGCCACGCGCCCCTGGCACTTGCCTCGATGCCAGGCCGTTCCTACAGCTCTGCCCAGGACCCTAGGGCCCCAAGAACTCCAGAGCCCCAAGAACCTACGGGCCCGGGAATTTTCCCCAGCTACCCCCCTGTTGTCGGGCCTGCTAACACGTCGCCATTTCTAGAAAAATTGTGTCCCTCTATCTTGATACACACAATATATATCGTCCCCTTGATACTGGGTAACTCGATTTTGGGTATTTTGAGGTATTTGCACCTACCTATCCAATTATTTATTATCTTTATAATGCCAAATCTAAATAAGTGTTGCTATAATAGGTCTTAAGTACAAAAACTCAGTAAAACAAATAAATAAGTCCATTGCTGTTTATTGCTCTTCAAAACTTAAAATTGATTTTCTGGGAAACTACTAATTTCAAGTTACCTGGTTGTAGTATTAAGGAGACGATATATAGGGGGGACGCAAACAATATATACATCATTTCGGGAGGGGTTCCATGGCAGAAAATGTTGAGAAACACTGATATAGATATTTTGCATTAAACCGGCCTTCATTAATATCTTCTTCACCCCCTTAAAGTTTGTATTATGAATTTGGCACACCCTGTATAAAAGTTCTGCATTTTTGTTATTTATTTTCAGTCCTACAGTAATAAGCCTAACAATACACCATAAAGTAACACCTAGTTTTAACAATGGTTTATGAGAATAAAAAATAGCATGAAAAAAATGTATTTAACACACGTTACTTAACTTATTAGCAGTGTCTACAAAACAGTGCTATTCCGTCGTAGACGGAAAAAAAAAACTTCAAATTTGGAATCTCATCGCAAAAAAATAATATTACGTACTACGTGTCTCACCTACCGAACGACGCGTCGCTGTATATACTCTGCGTCCATTCAACTTCGGTCATTCTACTTAATGAAGGATGGACTATAAAGTAAAAGCGGGGTAAAATTTTGGCTTCTCGCATAAAAATAAAAACGTCCAAGATCAGAAGAAGAGGTAGAGAGTGATTTAAACAAATCACAGCAAAATGGATCGAGAGTTAATATTGCAAAAAAACATTTTCAGGATCTTCTAAATAACAAAGAGAAAAATCCACAATCCAAAAAACAAACAAATACTTTAGAAAAATATACACGGCCTAGATCGAACTCACAGTCCTTCGCAAATAATATATAGCAATTAAAAGATAGCTCGCACTCCTCCAATCCATTCAATATAACAAATCAAGCTACGAATCAAATTTTCAATCTCTCCAGCAGACTGGTCACAAGAGAGAAAGAAACCAAAACACTCCATGTACAACATATACCACAATAATTGTGGTATATGTGGTACATGTATTATTACTAAAGTAATTACATAGTAATTATTACTAAAGCAACAAAAATCTAGTTTCTTAATATATGCCAATTTAACGTCAGAAGCTAGTTGGAGCTTGAAGAAGTTGCTTCAAACATCAATTGGGATATTATAGACATAGCAGAAATACGTCGGGAAGGCGAATGCGAAACAATATAAACCATCGACTAATAAGAGAACGTTGAATAAATTATTATCACCAGAACTAGTAGTCAAATATCAAGATTCCCTCAGAGAAAACCTAATGAATTTCACAATAAAAAAGAACATTTACAGACATTGAAGATCACTAGGTAAATCTAACAAAAATAGTAAAAGACTCCTTTATGGAAATAAAGCAACAATAATCAGCTACTAAGCAAGAAAGGATATCAAGCGAAATCAAAAAAGTTATAACTAAACGAGATTGTAACTGATTATAACTGTAAGTAGAAAACCAGATAAGACTGCTAAAAAAAAAAATAGAACTAGCTGAATTGAAAAAACTGAATAGGAGGAAATTTAGGCAGGATATACTTTGGCAAAAATCTGTCAGGTTGACTTTTGTCCTCACTCACACAAGTCTTCCATCTCGATCTATTCATTGTCAGTTCTGGCCAAGTACCTGTTAGATACTTGTTAGATCTTCGGTTAGTTGATCTCTCCATCTCTTGCGAAGTCTTCCCACTGGTCGACGGGTATTCAATCTTCCTTCCCATACCTTCCTAACCATTCTATCCTCCCTCATCCTCATAACGTGTCCTATCCACTGTAATCGTCTGCCTCTGAGTTCTTGTGTTATACTTGGCCTTGATTACAGTTCTCGGATATCTTTGTTCTTATTTATTCTCCATTCACCATTAATTTGAATGGGACCAAAGATTCTGCGTAATATTTTATTTTCGAAAACTATGAGATATTGTCGATCTCGCTTTGCTCAAGACAGAACAAAATGGAAGGACAAGAAGGAGGACTTTGCCCAGAGATTGGGATAGAGTTAGGCTAATTATTATTATTATGTTATATTTCAAGATTTTAGTTTTTTAATGACCTCCCATAACTCCTCAAATATCATCCAATCACAAAAGTGTGCCGGTCAAAAAAGAGGAATTTTTTTTATTTGTTGTATACATTTTTCTATTTTTCACTAAATAGTCAACCCCAAAACACCCACTTGTAATGAAAATTTAAAAATACCATATTGCTTATGTTTGAGCTTTGGTTTTACTCTATCATAAATATATTAAATATTTATCATATGCTAAATTACGTGGAAATATATTCGGCCATTTTTGCGTGAATCGCGGACAGACAGACAGACAAATATTGATTTATTTGCGGTTATCGCCTTATATCCATCCGAAACGTGTAGAATCCAAATATAAGACCGAAAAAATATAAATAAATAAAAAATTAAATAATAGGATCCCAACACCTAGATAGGCGTATAAGGGGCAGAGAAGGTAAGTTCTCCGTTTCTAGCCCGCCGGCCATAAATATGAAAGCCACATGGTCAGTGTGACGTTTCGACCGGTCCTATTATCCCTGTATTGGTGCCATATCTACTTAATTGAACTTATCTACTTAATTATTATAATTATCTTATATAGTGTTATGGTTTAGAAGCTCAAAAATAAATAAATTTTAAAAAACCTATTGTGTCCTCAAAATATTTCTGTCTAACAACATCAAACAAAGAAAATCCGTGAAAGTAATCCTTTGTTGTACTACTCTATCTCATTAGTAGTATTCACCTTGAAAAGAAGAACCTTGACTATGTTCCTTAGTGAGATACACCACTGATTCCGCAGCCGCGTGTGTCAGGATCAAACCAAGACGCCGATATTAGAATAAAGCCCCGCGATATGTTGGTGTGTATGCGACATTCTAAAGCTCCTATTTGTACACCTGTACCATCCCTGGCGGATATTCTGACATAGCGTTCTTATTATGAAGTTTCCGAGGTTGCCGTACAGTAAACCATGTGCAGAATATCCATGTTTACCTTATTAACATTATCTTCTTCCTGAGTTTGCTTCAAGGATTTACAATTTCATTTTTTAAATCCAGACATTTTTATATTTAAGCTTGGTTTATTTTGCAAAATACGTGATAATTAATTAGTTGTCACAGACGTACGATATACAAATTAATTAGCTATTCGAAATAAACATATTTTTTATTTATTTTTTATAAAATATGCGTAAAAATTCGGAAAATATGTATAGTTAATTTTTTAGGTTTTGTAGATAAGACCATAAAAAGACCCTTTTAATAATATTATCTATCTCTCTGTCTGTATGTCTGTTTGTCTGTGTGTCTGTTTGTCTGTTTGTCTGTTTGTCTGTTTGTCTGTTTGTCTGTTTGTCTGTTTGTCTGTTTGTCTGTTTGTCTGTTTGTCTGTTTGTCTGTTTGTCTGTTTGTCTGTTTGTCTATCTGTATGTCTGTCGGTCTGTATGTCTGTATGCCTGTCTGTCTGTCTGTCTGTCTGTCAATCTGCCTGTCTGCCTGCCTGTCTGTCTACGTGTCTGCCTGTCTGCCTGCCTGTATGTCTGTCTGTCGGTCTGTATGTCTGTATGTCTGTATGTCTGTATGTCTGTCTGTCTGTCTGTCTGTCTGTCTGTCTGTCGGTCTGTATGTCTGTATGCCTGTCTGTCTGTCTTTCTGTCAGTCTGCCTTTCTGTTAGTCTGCCTGCCTGCCTGTCTGCTTGTCTGCCTGCTTGTCTGCCTGCCTGTGTGTCTGCGTGTCTGCCTGCCTGTCTGTCTGTCTGTCTGCCTGTATGTCTGTCTGTTGGTCTGTATGTCGGTCTGTCTGTATGTCGGTCTGTCTGTCTGTCTGCTTGTCTGTCTGCCTGTCTGCCTGTCTGTCTGCGGGCCTGTCTGCCTGCCTGCTTGCCTGCCTGCCTGTCTGTCTGTTTATCTGTCTGTCTGTCCGTCTGTCTGTCTGTCTGACTCTATGATCACAAGATAAATATATATATAATAATAATGGAAAATAAATATTTTCTTAAAATTTTGAGTGGGGAATCAAATGACCTAATTTCCAGAGGGGTTCATGTGAAAATCTGAAAAAAATCTCAGTAATGTATATTGATGGAAAAATGAAAATTGTAAAAAAATTATTGTGTTATATCAAAAGAAAAATCTTAAGACATAAATTAAGGAACCAAACATGATTTTTTAATACGATTTTTCATACACATGTACTAAAAAAATTACTGTCCTGCACCCTTTAAAGCAAAGAAATTAAACTAAAAATCTGATAAAATTCTAAGTAATGTGTATTGATTTAAACCTGAAACGTACTAAAGGCATTTTTGATCAGATTTTGGTTCGGAAGATATTGCAATTTTTGTGTTTTTGACAAAATTAATTATTTTTTTAATTCATGGCTATATTATGGCTAATAATGTGATGGATTTTTGTATTTATGGCTAAGGTTGTGTGTGTCTTTTTTTGAAATTAAAATAAAATTTTAAAAATTACCAGCTGAGAACCGACTTCATGTGCGTAGAGTGTAATGTGTAGTGTTCAGTATGCTCAACCTACTATTATAGGTCGTGATTCAACCTATTATTTGAATTAATTTAGTTTTATGTGTTTAATGTATTAGCTATTCTGGATAAGTATAGTAATATTATATTTTCTTATTGATCTTACATCGGTCGATGGGTCGCATTCGTCCCACGGGCCGCTGGTTGACGATATCTGCTCCAAAGGATTGTCAGTTATCAAATGGTATCATCGTAACTCCACAAGGTTTTGTTGGCGTCAATATAAGAAGCAATATCATTTATCAGCAATTATTCAATAAATAGCCCAAATCCTTCATTATGATTTTTACGGATACGATTTGATATATTCTGATGATTTCTTTACATTATATTCAGGCATAAATGATTAAAGCTGATGAAGATCAAAAAGATACCTTTCAACTTTAAATAAGCCTTAACTAGGCAAATAGGAATGTTTTTTTGCGGATATCGTATAATAATCATCTGAAGAATGTAGAAACCAAATATTAGGTAGGAAAATAAAACAGATACCTATAACTTCTAATTTTATTAATATAGATACTTAATCGTATCTACCGCAAAACGATATCTTGAACCGAATTACCATTCTCTGCCATTTTGATTATTGTGTTGAGTTCTTTATTTTAACTAAAAGCAACTATCTTTTTGTTGCTAAGTATGTGCATGGCTAATGCTGTATCATATATATAACGACCGGCCAATGACAGGCATAAAAAAATAGGTATATTTTCGGGAAGCTTACTTCGAGTCTCTATCCTGCTGTCCTAGATTTTTACTAACTAAACCTAACCTATCCTAATCGTATGCCCGAATTATTCCAAAGAGCGAATAGAACATCAGATTCTAGGAACACTGGAAGGAGCCTTACCCAATAATTTATAAAATATGGAACGAGTACTCAAGTACATAGAAAATATTGGTCTTTCCCGCCAAACATGAATTATACTTACAATATAACTAAATTAGACAAAATGTTAAAATACATAATATATAACATCATCTGTAATCCCTTTGTAATCTGACATATATAATTACCAAGTGTCTGTATGTTGTGTCGGTAACATTCTGACGTCAATTTTTCCTAAGGTCCTCGTGATTGGCCGACAATCCTATATTTTTTTACCGATATGATCAATATTTTGCAGATTTATTCTCTAAGAATCTACGAATATATTTACATACATAAATTTCTAGGGTTTCGTAAACGTAAACAAGAGACTCCTATATCCTTTGACCGATATGAACAATATTTTGCAGATATTCTCTAGGAATCTGAGGATAAAATAACATACAGAAATGTCTAGGTTTTCGTCGACATAAATATGAAACTCTAGACACTCCTATATTGATCTATATAAAAATATTTTGCAGATTTATGTTCTAAAAATCTGCGGATAAAACAACGTATAGAAATGTCTATAGTTTTGTAGGAATAGACAAGAAATTCTAGACACTTCTATATCCTTTGATCGATATGAAAAATATTTTGCAGATTTATTATTTAAAAATCTGCGGATAAAATAACCTATAGAAAAGTCTAGGGTTTTGTAGGAATTAACAAGAAACTCTAGACAATCCTATAACCTTTGATCGATATAAACAATATTTTGCAGATTAATTTTCTAAGAATCTACTAAAAAGGGCTATCTACTAAAGGGCTAAATATTTAGGCTAAAGCTATATCATATATACAATACAGTTATTAACATATGTTTACAAAATAGGTTATGCTAGTGTTACAATCTTTTGAAATTGCTTATATTTGTTTGTTTTGAAACATAATTATTAATTGTTAGTAGGTATTAATTACTACATTAGCTTTATAATGTTTTTGTCAAGCATATTAGGAATAAGTTTGACAGTTCATTTTTGGTTAAATGTTTACGCCAAAAAAGCGTTACAACTATATGCTTTTGGTTAAGCATTTTAGTTAAAATAAATTAAAATCAATTAGAAGCTAATAATTACATAATTAAATCATTCATGTATGCAATATTTTATATATTTATTTATTTGATTTTCGATATTTTGCATAATTATAAATTTTCCGTTTTATTACGTTTATTTATTAAATATATTACGTTATTAATATAAATTAATTATGTATTGCGTTTTCAAAATAATAAAATTTTAACTAAAATTTAATAACTACGAAAATAAATAATTCACACTGTTACATGTTCGGCTGTGCACACAAAAAGCATGACCCAATAGTTTGAACGATGCATAGCCCAGGAAACAGAAAGACTGACATATTACCAGATTGGAACAGGTCAACTCGATGTCCATAACTAGAAGACGCTCAACTCGGTGCCAATAACTTGCGAGAAAAAATAATATTTTAAATACAAACCTATACCCAACAAGTTCATTGTGACTAGTACTTCCGGCTGGTTCAGGTTAGTACGAGGGTTACCTTTTATGTTTTAAAAATGACCACTAGATGGCAATTTGAAATGTGTCATTAATTTTTAAAATTTGACATTTGTTATTGTGAATTCAGCGACAGCTTATAAATTGACCGAGTAGTTTGTTGTCAGTGAGCGTTTAAAAACACAAGTTTGTGAAAAAAGTATATTACTCGTGAAACTTTTCGTTGGATGATTTTTTACAATTTTAGTAAAAGCCTAACTCAACAACAATGAATAGATTCGCTTCGTTCAACTTTTGGTAATGAAGCACCATCAGAAAAGACTGTTTACAATTGGTTTGCAGAATTTCATCGTGGTCGTGCGTCCTACAGTGATTAATCTCGTGAAGGTCGACCAAAATCGGTTGAGATTCAAAAAAACATCGATGCTGTGCGCGAAATGATTGAAGAAGATCGGCGTGCGACTTACCTTGAGATAGAGGCATCCTTTGGCATATCACAGACTGCAATACATTCGATTTTGCATCAACAATTAGCTGTGAAAAAGATCTGTTCCCGATGAATTCCGCATAATTTGACAGGAGCTCAAAAAAAGCTCGTGTTGTTTGGTGTAAGGGAATGCTAAAAAAATTCAACCTAGGCACTGCAAAATCCGTATACAACATCGTTACAGGTGACGAAACTTGAATTTATTCATATGAACTGGAATCTAAGCAACAATCCACTGTTTGGGTATTTCAAGATGAACCAAAACCCACAAAAAATGTTCGTTCACGAAGCACTTCCAAGAAAACGATCACTTGTTTCTTCGGTTCTACTGGACATTTCGCAACCATTCCTTTAGAGCAGGGGTGGCCAAATCTTTTGCTGTTGGGTCACATTGCGGATAAAAATTAGACAGTGGGCCAAAAAAATGTTTTTTCTAATTTTAAATATTGTTTTTGTTGAGAAGGATATTTTATAAATTTTAAAAACAATATTTTTAAATCAAAACTTGTATTTTTCTGCAATTGAAAGAAAAGAAAATTGGAACGAATGAAAATTTTAAAGAATATTGGACATACAGTAACATTTTTGAGGGACACAATAATTTACAAAATGTTTCGTGGGCTGGATAGAATTTCAGCACGGGCCGGATCCGGCCCGCAGGCCACCATTTGCCCAGGCTTGTTTTAGAGGATCGGAGAACAGTTAATGTTGAATGGTATACAACAATTTGTTTGCCAGAAGTCATCGACAAAATCAGGAAAAACAACCAAGAACATCGCATCATTCTTCATCATGACAATGTAAGCTCCCACACAGCACGTCAAACAATTGATTATTTGAAGGAGAAAAACATCGAATTAATGTCTCATTGCCCGTATTCACCTGATTTCTCCCCTAACGAAATTCCCCAATGTCAAACAAAAAATGTGTGGACAGCGATTTTCATCACCTCAAGCTGTTGAAGCCTTCGAAAACCATGTTTTTGATAACAACTTGTAAAAACTGTAAATGTAGCCCTCGTACCTCCAGAATACCATGGATGGTACAATTCACTTCCCGGCGCTAAAGTGTAGAGGAACGCTACTCCTGAACCAACGATCTCAGGAGTACTTCCTTTTTCGATTTTTGTTTTTGTGTTAACTTTTTTTTTAAGGCTTATCTATTTTAACTAACGTTACATGTTGGTTTCTAAAGTGAATAATACATATTTCGCATTCACTATTGTTTTTAACTTTTGATCAAGTAGTTGTAGTAACATGTATTATTCCACAGCAAATGGTATAATAGCTGTTTATGCACCCAGAGTGTTATTAAGATGATAATGCTCGGAGAGCAACGGAATACAGCCCAAGAGCTTCTGTCCCAAGAGCTGGACGTCGCTCGATGGGCGTAATCATCCAGTAACGCCAATGGTGCATACAAGATTTTATTTTTCAGTTCACATAAAATATATATTTTAAATTAACAGATATAATTAATATATATCTGGTAGCATATGAAAATAAGCAGTTAATAGACAAAAAGCAAATGATTTTGTTTAATCATTTAATTGTCAAGATTAATTTTTTCACAATGAATATGCAAGAAGTACCCAAATATATCGAGAAAAATGCACAAAAAGCAAGAGAATGTTTGTTACCACTAATATGAAAAACAATACGAAAGAATGTTGTGACTAGAGATTGCAATCCCGCAAAGTGGGATCCCGCATCATTTCAGCGCATGCAAGATCCCGCACTAATTACAGTGCGGGATTTGCAGGATTTGCGGAATTAATTTGTGCAATGCAATTGAAATGAATAGATTGTATTTGCACGCAAATTACAGAGAAACATATCCTAGAAGAACACAGCAAAAATTTGAAATTTATTTTTGATTGTCGGACTAGGTGGAACAGTCTGCTCCACATGTTGGAACGATTTTATAGCCTAAGATTATGCATCAGAAAAGCTTTGATTGACATTGCATCGGAAATTCATTTCACAGATGAAGAATGGTCTCAAATTAATGACATTATTTTCTACCTGAAACCACTGAAACTCGGTCTCGAAGTATTATGCAGGAGTGAATCAAATCTCATAACTGCGGAAACAACTTTTCGATACATGTTGGATAAATTAGATCAGCAGTCTTCAACCCTGAGTATTGATTTAGCCACGGCACTTTGTGAGAGATTAACGCAAAGTCATAGTAACTTAACTGGCCTGTGAATTTACTTACAAAAACCTAAAAAAATACGAAAAAGAAATAAGAAAATCTGGAAATATATTTTCAATGCCAAAAAGAACCGTGATGCATCAAGAAATACAAAGTTGGTGACAAGAGTTTATAAAATTGAAGAAAATGAATCTGGAGATGAAGAATCTATTGACGAATTCTACTAATCTATGGTTGAAAGAAGAATTAGACAACGAAATACAGAAATAGAAGAACAAATGAACAAAAAAGTAAAGAAGGGGCCAGATATCGAATCTTTTGAGAAAATATGGAAGAAGAAAATGTCGCTCTACGAAAACGACAGAGTAAGAGACAAGTTCCTGAGTATGACGTACGATTACTTGATGACCATATCGCCAGCAAGCGTAGAGGCTGAGCGAGCTTTTTCAGCCGCTGGTTATTTATGTAGCCCTTTGAGAAGTAGATTGGGAAATGATACTTTGAATAGTGTCTGCTTATTAAGGTCACATTTCTTGCCATGATTCTTTTAATTTAATTTCAGTTTTTAGTTATTATTATAATTTGATACTTTTTTCAACCCTTAAACGATATTGTTGGAAATATCTGACGTAACTAAAACTGACCATACATTATAAATGTCGGATATATGCGGCGCAGAATATTTCATTATTATTTTTGTTTGATTATAATTGATTTTTAATTTAATAAATTATATCAAATAGTAGTACTATTTATTGTTAGAAGAAAATATTTTATTACCTGAAATCATAAAACAGTCATAAAAACCTGTTTTAAGTACATTAAATTAGTTTTGAACATTTGTAAACAACACCAACAATATATTCATTTAATTTTTTTTTTTTTTATTTACGACATCTATATTATACATATATTATTTAAAAAATTATCGATTTTTGAGATTATTTCATTTTGTCATTTATAATGTGCACGAAATCAATTTCTATCATAAATTCAATCCGCGCGGGATTGAAAAGTGTGCGGGATTGCAATCCCTAGTTGTGACGAATCGGTTAGTCTGCCAGAACAACAATGACAAACCAGCCGTCGCGAGAATTTCTTTGAAAGGCCTTTTTTGGAAATTTTTAAAAGGGGGCGTATTTTTTAGAGTTCTTACGATTAGAAATCTTACGTTTACAACACCTAACTTTAGAAATATTATTTTTAAATGGCTCACTGTTCAAGGAGACATTTGTTCGGAGTTATTGTTTTATAACTTTGAACACTAGCATCTCCTTGAACAAGGCTTAAACCCTTTTTCCTAGAAATGCCTAGAAATGACTTATAAAAACACACGTCTCTCTGAAGACGACATCAGACAGTATTCGGTCCGGTTCGCATTAACATCTAATTTGTGGAATTTTTAGAGGCACTGTGTCGACATTCTGGTGCTCTATCCGATTCTATTTGTTTTAATCTTTTCATTATTTTAATATCTATATTTTAATCTTTTAAACCAAAGACAATAAATGGTACGTTGTAAAGAAACGTAACGGGCTCGCTACAATGTTGAGGGCGTAATGAGAGGGTGTTATGGATTAACAGAAAATAACAGCGGAGTGAAAAATTAATTTATTTTTATATTGTACTTGCTTTAACAACAGTAATAAGTGCGCTGTTTAAGTCCTATAAAGTAACTTTGACATTATTTTTAAATTTTTGGGAAGTAACTTAACTTGTAATGCGATTTTCTCAACTTTGTCAATATATGACTTGGTCAATTTTTGTAGAGCGCCCACGATATCTGGAATTATAAAATATTTATGCACATTAATAAAAATATTAATAATTTAAGTGATTTGAAAAGAGCAATTTTTCGGAGCAAACAATATGGATGTAAAATGTCATGCTGAATGTCACAGATGTAAATTTAGGAAAATGTAGGCAAATATGTATGCAAATGAAATAAGAGGATTTTTTGGAAGGATGCCATTAAAATGTTAATTCAAATGGGAAATATACGTAAAGAAGTCTGCGTTCTTTAAGTAAAGACCGATGTACCAAGAAAACAGAAGTCATTGTGGCTTGTCAAAAATTCTAAAAGTTTTTCATAACGTTGTCATTATAATTTTTAATAGAGCTTTATAATAAGATTGGAACAGGTGACGTCACCAAAAATATACGATAAGGAAAAGTTTTGAGAAATTTATTTCTAATTTAATGCTAAAAAATCTTGATTGCAGGGAACAGGACTCTAACCAAATAAATTGCGTAAAAATTATAAAAGAAAGCTCGGTATAAATATATTACGGCCAATGAATGTATTGCGGGCAGTATTCACAACGATCGGCCTATGACAGGCATGAAAAAACAATAGCTCTTTTCGGTAAGCTTACTTCAAGCCTTTCGGCTTCTGTTGTTCTAGATTTTTACTAACTAAACCTAACCTAATTTCCTAGTTTTTAGATACAGAGAACTTTATTTTCCCTTACATTAGCCCATTAAAAATAGTATACTTAACTCCAGTAAATATGATCAATTTAGATAATTAGGTTGGGTTTAGTTAGTAAAAATCTAGGACATCAGAAGCTGAAAGGCTCGAAGTAAGCTTAAAGGAGTTTGTGTAAAAAGACTATTTTTTTTATGCCTGTCATTGGCGGGTCGTTGTTAACACTGCCCGCCGTTCGTTCATTGACCGTAACAAATATACTCTATGTGTATATTTATACGGATTGTAATGACTTGCTATCAAAGATCATGTGTCATAGAAAATATTTATAAAATGTTCCTATCTCAAATGTTCCTCTTCAAAATATTACCTATCTCATAGAAGTACTTCGAATTTAATTTACAATGAAATACATTTACAAACATTTTAATGACATACGTACATTTTTCAACTAGTTTCTAAGAGAGTGGAATAAATTTAGTATTAAATGTTAAAACGGCTTGTCGTGTAAGCGCGCCGAATTAGTATTTATTACATGTTACACAAAATTAAATAATAAAAATCTTTCACTCTCATAGAAATTAGTTGAAAAATGTACGTATGTCATGATAATGCTTGTAAATGTATTTCAATGTAAATGAAATTCGGAGTATTTCTGTGAGATAGGAACATTTTATAAATGTTTTCTGTGACACATGATCTTATATTAAATATTAAAACGGCCAATTTCAATGTAAATGAAATACAATTGCGAACATTTTCATGACATACGAACAGTTTTCAACTAATTTCTATGAGAGTGAAAGATTTTTATTATTTAATTTTGTGTAACATGTAATAAATACTAATTCGGCGCGCTTACACGGCAAACCGTTTTAACATTTAATAATAAATTTATTCCACTCTCATAGAAATTAATTCGAAGTATTTCTATGAGGTAGGTAATATTATGAAGATGACAATAACTTAATATTAAATGTTAAAACGGCTAGCCATAAAAGTGGAAGAATGGGAGAAGAGATTTCAACTTATAATCTATTCTAGTTTTACGTTATGTTTAATTTACAAAGATTAAAATGCAGAATCAATACGAGGACCAATCATGATAGACAAAGGGATCAACAAATCTATCCAAAAAAATTGTAGGGTATGGTGAAATGGAGCGAGATCAGGGAACGGTAATGGAATCAGCATATGGAAAGAATGGTTGAAGGAAGACTTCGCAAAAAAGCAGGGATGCAGATCAAGAAGAAATTAATCACCCAGACGATCCCAAGAGGTGGACTCAGAGTTGGTTCTCACAAAGAATGAACTCGGAGCTAATTTTTATCCCAAGAGGTGGACTCAGAGTTGGTTCTCACCAAGAATGAACTCGGAGCTAAGTTTTACCGGGGGATTACCAACCAGGTCGGCCCATTTGTCAGATCGCCCAATACGTGCAATGAGACATTAATTCAATGATTTTCTGCTTCAAATAATCAATTGTTTGACGTGCTGTGTGGGAGCTTGCATTATGATGATGAAGAAGGATGCGACGTTTTTGGTTTTTTTTCCTGATTTTGTCAATGCTTCTGGCAAATAAATTGTTGTATACCATTCATCATTAACAGTTTTCCGACCCTCTAAAAGAATGGTTGCGAAATGTCCAGTATAACAGAAGAAATAAGCGATCATTTTCTTGGATGTGCTTCGTGAACGAACAACTTTTGAGGGTTTCGGTTCATCTTGGAAGACCCAAACAGTGAATTGTTGCTAAGTTTCCAGTTCATATGAATCAATCCAAGTTTCGTCACATTCGTCACCTGGAACGATGTTGTATACGTATTTTGCAGTGCCTAGGTTGAATTTTTTTAGCATTCCCTTACACCAATCAACACGAGCCTTTTTTTTAGATTCGGTCAAATTATACGGAATCCATGGGGAACAGATCTTTTTCACAGCTAAGTTTTCCTGCAAAGTCGAATGTATTGCAGTCTGCGATGTGCCAAAGGATGCCTCTATCTCACGGTAAGTCACATACCGATCTTCTTCAATCAATTTGCGCATAGCATCGATGTTTTTTTGAATCACAACCGATTTTGATCGACCTTCACGAGATTCATCACGACCACCATGAAATTCTGTAAACCAATTGTAAACAACCTTTTCTGATGGTGCTTCATTACTAAAAGATGAACGAAGCGAATCTATGCATTGTTGTAGAGTTTGGCCTTTATTAAAATCGTAGAAATCATCCAACCAAAACCTTCACGAGTAATATCAATTTTTTCACAATCTGGTTTTTTTTTAACGCTCAGTGTAAACAAACCAATCGGTCAATTTATAAGCTACCACTGATTTCACGATAACAAATGTCAAATTTTACGAATATATAAGAGTTATGACACATTTCAATTTGGCCATTTAGTGGTCGTTTGTAAAAACATAAAAGGTAACCCTCGTACATTTTAGTTAAAATTGTTAATTGTTGTTCATTGGTGCAGGTTTAAATAACTATGCCAAAAGCAAGAATCAGCTTGCCACAGAAAAAAAAAATGAACTGGCCTATATAATTTCATAAGTATTTAACTGTATTTGTAATTTAATAAAGTTTATTAAGCCTTTTACCTGTTGAAAAGCTGATTATTATTTTTGCTATAATCCAATATGATTTCTAAAATATATAACAAAGTATATTTACAGTATACACGTAAATTTAATATACATATGTGTTAATATAAATGTAATGTTAATTTTCTAGTATTCTATTCTATTCTACTTTAAGTTTTTGTTTATGTATAATATTATTTAAATCATATTTCTCTCCTTGATCAGAAAAATTAGAACAAAAATAAAACATACTGCAGATACCGTGCGATCAAAATTTCTTGTCAGATACATAACAGTAAACAATGAGTTTGAAAATATCAAAACTTTGTTCTAATCCACAGCTGACTCCCAATTTAACAAAGAACCAATCAGATTACTTCGTTGGTCCGAACTCACCCGAGAATCGACAAAAATATGTGTTTCTAACTTCATACCTGTTTTCAACTCATTGGCGTGTAGAGAAAAATAGTGTAATAAAAATAGAATGTACGCCTATGTGTACATGTCCTTGAAAATAAGTTTGATCACTAAATGTTTCTGTCAAGTGTTGCATAACGGACAAGATTTCTTGATCGCTCTGTATTATATGGATATAAGCTAACGTTTTGACCAAATCAAAAATGGCAGCTGCCTGTTTCTCGCCGCACTTGGTTACACTTACCTCGTCTATAAACTCGGTTTACGTTGTCTCTAATTTCTATGGGCCGAACAAACAGGTGAAACCCTGGTAAAAAGAAGAAAATGATAGTCTTTTTTAGGGTTTTGTAGGTATGACCAAAAAACCCTTATACCGTCATTTTGTCGTCTCTCTGTCTGTCTGTCTGTTCGGTAAAAATTGTAGACAAACGGCTAAACCGAGAGAGTTGAAATTTGGCATGCTTATACAACTCTTTGACCCGCACATAGGAAAAATACTAAAACATCTAAAAAACATATACCTCTAAAAATATAAACAAATATGTGCTCATCGAAAAAAAAATATATTTTTTTAAAATTTAGAGTAGGGTATCAAATGAAAGCCCTTAGTACGTGGATTAACGATCAATATTTTATTTTTGCAAAATAAATTATTTTGATGCGATTTTTGCCAAAATTGTGCAAAAAAATTTTTGTCGCACACCCTGTAGCCCAGATGGTTTAAACTAAAAATCTGAAAAAATTCTAAGTAATGTACATTGGTGTGAACCGGAATAGTACAACAGGAATTTTTGATCAGATTATGTTTTCGGAAAATAACGCATTTTTTGTGTTTTTAACTAAAATATGTTAACTATTTAATACGTTGTGTAACATACCACATCAGTAGCTCTCGTGGCGTGGTTGGATTTGTCGTACGCTTAATAATATAAGAAACTTGCAAACTAGGGTTCGAATCCTGTTGATTTTATTTTTTGTTTTTTTTTTTGCATTTTTATTTTGTTTAAATTATTTTGTTAAAATTCTAGTTATATTTGGTAAATGTTGCATTTAATTTTTAAAAGCGTAAATTTAATAACCAGTGGAAAGTTTTGAAATTATAATTTAATTCTATGTTTGACGAAATCAAAGGGCGGGACTTATGATGTAAGCAACCAATGGAAACCATAGGTGCAATTTTCAAAATCTTAATGAACTTTGCTATGTAAAAAAAAATACTGCATATATTTAGAAACTTAAATAATGGTATTAGGCATTCGAATTAAAATTCATAAAAAAATATTTTGACATAAAATTTGTTTTGGCATCCCAAATAATCATCGTTCAGTTACTCAATACCTGCAAAACCCAGAAATGTGTGAAAATTCACACTTCACATCAAGTTTTTAGAAATAAAATGATATAAATCTGTGTGCATTGGTTGTTACATAAACTATTTATCCAAAGTTTTATAATTTTTTCCCCTATGTTATATTAAACATATTTTTTCGTATACAATATGAGATATGTATGCATGCTCAGATAGAGCTAGACGGGGTCACGCCAGTTGACATGTACGGGATTTCTAAATGTCTCAGGCCACGCACCTGCTTAAACACGACTACCGCTATTGCCTATTTAAATTTAACATATTATATTTTAACTTTCCGGTATTCATGACATATTGTCATGCCATTTATGCTAACCACTACTTTGATTTTCAAGGCAAAACACAAACATGATTTGAAATTCATTCAATAAAATATTCTAACAGAATGGCAATGAAATAAAATCAATCAAAATAAGTAAGTGACCTTTTGATAGTTTATTACCTTAAAAGAAAAGTGAAGATATAACATGCAATATTGTTTCATTGTAAAATAGTAAGTAATTCTAAAATATTGAAGGATATTCTAACAAAGAACTATTACTTCATTTATAAATAAGCATTTATCAATAACATAAATATATATATAGAAAATACCAGTCTGCTACATAGAGTTATGGTTGGTTTATATACGGAACAAGAATAAGGAATAGGAAATAATAATAGTACACAAGATGTTAAAACATGGCTGCGCCGTATATCGGTTTATGTAGGAATGAAATTTAACTTAAACATAAGAATAGTTGGTAACATTCAACATTTTATTCTTATTTCAAGAATAAGACACGATAAGCCTGCGCACAGCAATCAAAATGTCTGCCGTAATGAAGTTTGTTCAACAGATGTTTTTCAGTTGTGATCAGAGGGTTGTAAACAACAATAAAATGTTTTTAACGGTAATAAACGAATTTTTTTTAAAGGTTATATGAATCAGAACCTGTCAAGTGACAAACGTTAAACACAGGCCAACGCAAGTACGCAGGCGCAGCGACGAAATGTTATGTCCTATATAAACGGTTTAATATTTTTTATTCTTGTGTACTATTCTTATTTCTTATTCCTTATTCTTGTTCCGTATATAAACCAACCATTATTCAGAACCGGACATCGTTTTTAGGGTTTTACAGGTATGACCAAAAAAACACTTATACCGTCATTTTGTTGTCTGTCTATATGTCAGTCTGTTCAGTAAAAAATGTAGCCAAACGACTAAACCTAGAGAGTTGAAATTTGGCGTGCTTATACAACTCTTCGACCCGCACATAGAAAAAATACTAAAACATCTAAAAAACATATCCCCCTAAAAATATAAACAAATATGTGCCCATAAAAAAATGAAGGACCTCAGTACGTGCATTAACGATCAAAATTTTATTTTTGCAAAATAAATTATTTTTAAGCGATTTTTGGCAAAATTGGGCAAAAAAAAATTGTCCCATACCCTGTAGCCCAGAGGGGGTAATCTAAAATTCTGGAAAATTCTAAGTAATGTACATTGGTGTGAAACAGAATAGTACAACAGGAATTTTTGATCTGATTATGTTTTCGGAAAATAACGCATATTTTGTGTTTTTTTGTTGACGATGTAAAATATTTAATAAGTAACAGAGTAACCCCGTGAGCTATATAGTGTAGTGGTTAGCATTCCCGCTTCCTAAGTTACAAACTTGGGTTCGCTCCCGGTCTTGAGACCATTTTATATTTTCTGTTTTTTTTTTGCATTCATATTTTTTTAAATTATTTTTTCGAAATTCTAGTTATATTTTGGCAAATGTTGCATTTAATTTTTAAGAACATAAATTTAATAACCAGTTGGAATGTTGGAATTATATTTTCATTCTATGTATCATGTATACGAAACCAGAGGGGCCGAGCATATGACAACCAATGGAAGCCATAGGTGCAATTTTCAAAATCTTAATGAACCTCGCTATATAAAATAATACTGCACATATTTAGAAACCTAACTAATGGTATTAAGTATTTGAATTAAAATTAACAAAAAAATATTTTAACATAAAATTTTGTTTTTAAATCTCTTAGATTAAGAGACGATAAAATATTTTAAAAATGTCGTTCATTTTGCCGTGATTACTAAAAAGCCAAATTTTACCTTTAATTTTACCATTAATTTTACCATTAATTTTACCTTAAAATTTTACCCTTATTATATACCTGCAAACCCTGAAATGTGTGAAAATTCACACTTCACATCAATTTTTATTATTATTATTATTTACGTTTATTAAACACGTTTGTACTCACGTCAGTAACGTGGCTAACTTAGTCTGACGGCTCACAATGAGAAAAGTACAGGTGAGTAATTAGATTAATAATTGTAAATATACAGGTAAGTTAAATTTTGATAATTATCACGAACTCAAAAATATTCGTACAATATTGTAGGTGCTGAGAATTACCGATTTCTGCATGGCTGTTGCCCGCACAACGCGGAATGATCCGAGCAAAATTGCTTTCTGCATCCTGTAAATCAAAGAGGTGGCAGAAGATCTGCAGGCGGGAATGGACTCGATTTCCCTTTAACAGAAGGCTTTCATACCACCCAAAACACCAACTATCAGGACTACAAGCTTAACTTTATAACCTGGATACAGATTTCTAAGCTCGGACTAGAGATCCATATCCTTGGACCTCTTT